>ML387623.1:54063-67717 GCA_005239525.1 Nicotiana knightiana | reverse complement strand
GTGAGGGCACATGGTCTCATGAACGATTGGTAATGTTGTAAACTTTCTTGTTGGGTAGGTGCATGAATTGAGAGGGCTTAGTAGTTGCAAGTTGACTATTGAGGTTGGGTGGTTGCAATTAGGTTATTGGTATGATTGACTAAATTGTTATACTTGGGCATGTTAAAAGAAGGTGAAGAATGTGAAATTTTGTATGTTCATACTTGATTGCCGGTATCGATTATAGTTAAGGGGTAAGGTGTGTAATTGAAAAGTAAAATACTCCTTGATAATGAAATTTGTACGTGTTGAAGGGTAGTAGATTGTCCCATTGCTCGAGGACGAGCAACAGTCTAAGTGTGGGGTGTTGATGTGTGGCTATAATTCATGGTTTAAAGCATTATGTACCTTATTTATGTGCGTTAATGATAAAAATACACGTCGTATGTGCATAATGGAGTCTATTTCATGTGTAGGTGAATTGGAGATGGAAGCCGAGCTAAATGGATGCATAAACGTCAAAAATACGCTCAAGAGTCAAAAAGGAGTGAACCGGGCTATAGCCGGGCGTTTGAGTTGTAAAGCCTGGTAGGATCAGGCGTTTGGGGGGCGTTAGAGCCCTAACGCCAGGCCTAGCCAGGCTTTATCCGGGCGTTTGGGCCATAAAGCCTGGTCCCTGGTCCGATCCAATCCGAGTTTTGAAGGTTTTAAGTGTTTCCCGGTTTGAATAGAAGTCTCCTACACGTTTAGAGTTTGTCCGAAACATATAAATAGACCCAAAAACATACTTTGAAGGGGATTTTGACGTGGAGGAACACACACCACGCTTGAAGGAGGCTCTACCTAGTTTTTCTTCTCTTCCTTTAATTTCATAGTTTATTAGTTCTAGAGTTTTGGGTGCTACATGAACGTTGTAGTTTGAAGCTTGAATTGTTCTTATTATTTTATCATATTGGTTTATTTATTCAATCTTGCGCTTAATTATTTGATTGTTTGATCACCAATTGAATACTATCTACGAATCTAGGATTGAACTCGGGAGAGGGAATTCTAGATTGCATATAAGATTGGGTAGAGCAAGATCTTAACCCTTCAGGGGAGAGGATTTGCGGTTAGGATAGGAATATACCTAATCGCCTTGCTTGGTTATTATACGGTAATTATTAATGTGTTCTTGTTAATCCTAATTTCCTAGGAATATAGGCGTTAGGTTAGCTTGAATAGGTGAGTTATACTTCGGGAGAAGGCTACGAGCAATATTAACCTCGTCAATCAATAAACCAGATAAATTAATCAAACGATTTAAGTGGAAAACTCAACAGGATTGTTAGCTAACCCATAGCTCTAGAATATCGGATCTTATTGAATTCGTGTCTAATCTCGCCAATTATTTTGTTAATTTCATAGTTTACTATTCTAGATTAATTTTAGTTAAATATTCATACTTTAGTGTTCGCTTGAATAGATTAATTGTTTGGGTTTAATTTAGTTGATAGTTAATCACAAGTCTCTATGGATATGATATCTGGACTTACAATCCTATATTACTTGTCGACCACGTATACTTGCGTGTGCGTTTGGAACCAACATCGGAAATTCAAACTAGAGCATAGTATATATCAAAGCGAGATAAACATAGCATATGAAAGAACCTGAAACCCTAACAAGGCAGATAGGGTAAAAAGAAAATCACAAGAAGCACAGATCGTTTCATAATAAACAAGCACACATAAAGATTGAACGAACACATTATCATGGACGGCCTAAAATTAGGGCTTTTTAGCATAATAAGTCAGATAGCAAGAAAAATATAAGATAATCGTTCAAACATAGTAGAAAGTACTTAATATCCGGAGAAGAATCATTTTTGAAAAGGGGTTAAGAATCCCTAGTTTTGAAAGTGAAGAAATCATTTAAGAACAGAGAGACTTCTTTGAAGAAAACGTGTAAAACCCCATAATATTCATAGATCTATTATATCGGAAGGTTCAGAGTCTAGGGTTTCCAAAAAGAACCCGGAAAAGAGGAAGAAAACTCAGAGATATTACCGGTCTTTGGCCGCAAAAGGGTAGATCTTACTCGACCAGCCATAGATGACGGAAAAATAGGATGAGACCGGAGAGATGAGTGGAATCGCCTCTGGATCACCTGAGAGCCTCAAACAGTGACACAAGTGCAAAAGATGGAGCCATAGGGCTGGCAGGAGGTGAGACCTCCATGGTTTCTGGCGAGGAAGTGGTCGGAGAAGGGAGGACAAGGGCCCAGTAGACGAAGAGCTTAGAGAGAAGGGAGAGAACTCAGAGAGACAACTGAGAAAATGAGAGGGGGGAAATGAGACGGGGGAGGGTATTCTTTAGGTCTTCATTTGGTAAGGTCGAATCTGGACCGTTGATTTGAATTAATCAACGGTTCAGATTAATAGGTGCTTGGGCCGGGTAGGATTTTAGGTCTGGGATGGGGTGTTTGGGCCAATTTAATCAGGTGGGTTTGAGTTTAATTAGGGGCTAGAATTTAAATAAAAAAACTACTAGTTGTTAAATACTCAATTAAAATGTTAAAATGCTCAATTAAAATTAATTAAAAGTAATAACTGAAAAAATGAAATTGATGATTAAGAACATAAATAAAAAATAGTTAATCAGGATTTTGCAATTATAGTCAAAAAGTGTCAATTTGACCAGTTGTGAAATAATTTGATCTTAACAAAACCAAAAATAATTTATTAGGTCAAGAAATGTCTTTGAAATCATTTGTAATGCAATTTATAATTAATTATTAGAGATAAAAATACAGGATAAATTAGAAATAAATTAATAAACATATGAGAAAATTATGGAAAAATACCAATTGTTATGGAACTTGATTTTGAAGGTATATATGCAAGTTTTAAAATAGATTTGAGGAAAAATTGGGTATCAACATTTGCCCCTCTTTACCTGGGAAGGATGGAAGAGTTGTCGGATAAAGATATGATGGCCAATTTTGACCGAGTGGAAATAGCTTGAAAGGTTCAAGCTGCACCCTGGTTTCTGAACTGCCTACATATCCCTGGTTTTACAGGAATCAGGCCGTATGTAGTTCAGGAGCCACCGGCGAAGTATACCGATGAAGTTTTATAAGGACGGACGCAAAGTGCAAGGTTGGGTGAACAAGCGGTTTATGGGGTAGTTAGGAGAACCGAGACGGGACCGCGCCTGCCATGATGGTTGTTGCTTGCCGAATTACCTGCAAATGAGTAATACAAGCATATCGTGCGTAATTTAAACATGATGCAAATTCCCGTTGGACTATGAATGTTGTCTTCGGACGGTTAAGGATGATGTCTTTAGACCATGATGTCCTAGGCCATGAATTGCTTGATGCAGGATTCGCAGGCTGTGAAATGATGTTCTCGGGCCATGAAGATGGTGCCTCCGAACCATGATGCCTTTGAATAATGATATGCAAACTGATAAAAGAGATCCTCAGGCCATGACATGGTGCTCTCGGGCCATGAAGATGGTGCCTCCGAACGATGACGCCTTTGGATAAGTTGGCGATATTTTAGCCCATGAAGATGCAATAGTATAATGCTTGACAAGACAGATCTTAGTCTTGCGAATTAAAGGGGTAGAGCTTAGCCTAAAAGGAGAGCGCAGTAAATAATTCTAGAGGCATTGGTTGCTTTTGAGAAGTAAATGGGAGGCAGCGTTTAGCCTCGGAAGGCAGAAGGGTAGCCTTATGCAAGATGCGAATGCATATGGAGGTAGCGTTTAACCTCGGAAGGCAGAAAGGTAGCCTTATGCAATATGAGAATGCAGGTGGAGACAGTGTTTAGTCTCGAAAGGCAGAATGGTATCCTTATGCAATATGCAAATGCAGATGGAGACAGCGTTTAGTCTCGGAAGGTAGAATGGTAGCCTTATGCAATATGCGAATGCAGATGGAGACATCATTTAGTCTCGGAAGGCAGAATGGTAGCCTTATGCAAGATGTAAATGCAGATGGAGGTAGTGTTTAACCTCGGAAGGCAGAAAGGTAGCCTTATGCCAGATGCAAATGCAGATGGAGGTAGCGTTTAACCTCGGAAGGCAGAAAGGTAGCCTTATGCCAGATGCAAATGCAGATGGAGGTAGCGTTTAACCTCGGAAGGCAGAAAGGTAGCCTTATGCAAGATTAAAGGAAGGACAATAGAAATTCTTAGCTAGTGTTAAATTGTGGTAGAGCATTGTGATAATGAAGCATCGTTTGTGCTGATAATAAATGTTGGCATGTGAGACGGGTTTGAGGAACAATGTCTGTCCTTTGAGCAGATAATATGTTTTGGGGCTTTTGTAATTTTTTTGTGCCTGCATCCAAAGAAAGATCGTGAGTTTTGTAAAGAGGGAAGGTTAGTTCGCATTCCCGCTGGCTCTGCTTGGCTCGTTTGCTTGATCATGATGATACTGTCTGTATCATTGGGGTAGCGTTCTCTAAACAAGATGTTTCAGAAAAATAAATATGCATGATTTTGTAAAAGTATAATATATAATCTAAAATAGTTTTAGATGAACCGACGACATGACACAGCTTGAGACATTGCAACTTCTCGTGCTGCGAAATTTTGAGGGTCATCCTAAAAATCTGCCCCAGTTTTCTGGGTGGACGCCTCTGACTGCTGTGGCGCGGCGATTGGCTGAACTCGCTTCAGAATTTTGAGAGTTCTCCTCAAAATTTTGCCCCAGTTTCTAATTGCGGGGAAAAATTGATTTTTATTGAATTGTGACCGAACCCATAGGGCTGCCTACATATCCCCTTTTATTGAATTGGCTTCATCTTGATGCGAAAAGATTTTCTTTAACACCAGCTACCCTGGTTTGAATCGTCTCGGCTTGACTTTCTTGTTGAAGGCCCTGTCCATTCTGTTCTGATATAGTTGACCATGACATACTGCATTCATTCTATTCCCGTCTATGAGAGCTAGTTGCTCATAACGGCTCCTTACCCACTCTGCATCGCGGAGCTCAGCTTCTTATATAATTCTTAGAGATGGAATCTCCACTTCGGCAGGAATAACAGCCTATGTACAATAAACTAGTATATAGGGAATTGCCCCTGTTGATGTACGGACAGTGGTGCGGTATCCCAATAAGGCGAATGATAACTTTTCATGCCACTGCTTGTGCCTTTCAATCATCTTCGTTAGTATCTTCTTGATGTTTTTGTTAGCGGCCTCTACGGCTCCATTCATCTGAGGTTTGTATGCTACGGAATTTTTGTGTTTGATCTTGAGAGTTTCACACATAGATTTCATCAAGTCACTATTGAGATTACAACCACTGTCGGTGATGATTGACTCTGGAACTCCGAACCGACAAATAATGCGGTCGCGGACAAAGTCGGCCACGACTTTCTTAATAACTGCTTTGTAGGGGGCTGATTCGACCCATTTAGTGAAGTAGTCAATGGCGACCAAAATGAACCTGTGTCCATTGGAGGCGGCAGGCTTGATTGGTCCAATAACATCCATACCCCAGGCGGCGAACGGACATGGTGAGCTTGTTGCATTTAGCTCACTCAGAGGCACCTTTATCATATCTCCATGTATCTGGCAGTGTTGGCACTTCCTAACATACTGGATGCAATCCGTTTCCATAGGCATCCAAAAGTAACCAGCTCTCAGTATCTTCTTTGCTAGAACAAAATAGTTCACATGTGGGCCACAGGTCCCAGAATAAATTTCTTCCAGCAATTTTGATGCTTCTTTTGCGTCAACACACCTTAATAACCCCAAATCGGGAGTCCTCCTATACAGGATTCCTCCGCTATGGAAGAAATTGTTGAACAATCTCCGAAGTGTGCGTTTCTGGGTGGAATTTGCAAGCTCGGGGTATTCTCCTTTTGCTAAGTACTCATCGATGTCATGAAACCAAGGATTTCCGTATACTTCTTCTTCGACATGGGCACAGTAAGCTGGCTGATTATGGATCTTTATAGGAATAGGGTCAATGAAATTCTTGTCCAGATGCTGGATCATTGAGGAAAAAGTAGCTAATTTGTCGGCGAACTCATTCTGGATTCTGGGGGACGTGCCGGAACTCTATCTTTGTGAACCTCTTTCTTAATTCCTGTACGTGGTGCGGATACGGCAGTATCTTGGAATTCTTTGCTGCCCGCTCTCCTTGTACCTAATGTACCAATAGGTCTGAATCACCGATCACTAACAGCTTCTGGACGTTCATGTCAATGGCATTGAGCCCTAAGATGCAGGCTTCATATTCGGCCATATTGTTGGTGCAAGGGAACCTGAGTTTGGCGGATATCGGATAATGCTTACCGGTCTCTGATACTAGGACTGCTCCAATACCGACTCCCTTGAAGTTTGCTGCTCCATCAAAGAACATCCTCCAACCATTATAGGATTCTGCAATATCTTCTCCCATGAACGATACCTCTTCCTCAGGAAAATATGTTTTCAGGGGTTCGTATCCTCGGTCTACGGGATTCTCAGCAAGATGGTCTGCTAGAGCTTGTCCTTTAACTTCCTTCTGAGTCATGTAAACAATGTCGAATTCGCTCAACAGGATTTTCCACTTGGCTAGCTTGCCAGTGGGCATGGGCTTTTGAAAGATATACTTTAATGGATTCATCATTGATATGAGATATGTTGTGTAGGCACAAAAGTAATGCCTCAGCTTTTGGGCGACCCAAGTTAGAGCACAACAGGTACACTCTAATAGAGAATACCGGGCCTCATATGGAGTGAACTTCTTGCTGAGGTAATAAATAGCTTGTTCCTTCCTTCCCATTTCATCGTGCTGCCCCAAAACGCAGCCGAAAGCTCTATCTAACACGGCAAGATACAGTAACATAGGTCTGCCTGGCTCGGGCGGTACTAGGACTGGCGGTGTTGACAAATAATTCCTTGATTATGTCGAAAGCCCTTTGACAATCATCGATCCACTTGGTCGCAGCGTCCTTCTTCAGCATCTTAAAGTTTGGCTCACAGATGACTGTAGACTGTGCTATAAACCGGCTGATGTAATTAAACCTCCCCAAGAAACTCATCACATCTTTCTTGTTCCTTGGTAGTGGTAGTTATTGAATGGCTTTGACTTTTGACGGATCCAATTCTATTCCCCGGCGGCTTACAATAAACCCCAGAAACTTCCCAGCAGGAACCCCCAATGCACACTTTGCGGGGTTTAGTTTCAGACTGTATTTTCGCAATCTATTGAAGAACTTAACCAAATTCTCCATGTGATCAGCAACTTTCTTTGATTTGATATGACATCATCCACGTACACCTCGATCTCCTTGTGAATCATGTCATGGAATATGGTGGTCATGGCCCTCATGTAGGTGTCCCCTGCATTCTTTAGGCCGAATGGCATCATCTTGTAACAATACACTCTCCACGACATGATGAATGCCGTTTTCTCAACATCTTCCTCATCCATCCAAATTTGGTGATAATCGGCGAAGTAATCCACGAAGGACTGCAAGTCATGCTTGGCGCAGTTGTCAATCAGAATGTGTATATTTGGTAAGGGGAAGTCATCTTTCGGACTGGCCCAGTTGAGATCCCGGTAGTCGATGCAGACTCTGACCTTCCCATCCTTCTTTGGCACAAGTACAATGTTGGCTAACCATGTCGGGTACTCCACTACCCGGAGAACTTTTGCGTTGATCTGCTTGGTATCTTCTTCTTTGATTTTCAAACTCATGTCGGGTTTGAACTTTCTGAGATTTTGTTTCGCTGGTGGACACATTGGATTGGTTGGCAGTTTGTGATCCATAATAGACGTACTTAGACCAGTCATGTCATCATACGACCATGCACATACGTCCTCATATTCTTTTAGAAACCTTGTGTATTCTTTCTTTTTTGATGGTGACAAATGAATGCTGATGCGAGTCTCCTTGACGTTTTCTGAATCTCCCAGGTTGATAACTTCAGTCTCGTCCAGGTTGGACTTAGGTTTGTTCTCAAAGTTCTCAACTTCTTTGACAATCTCTTCAGGTATGTCATCTTCGTCTGAATCAATGTCTGTTTGTTGCGTTGTCTCATTGCATGTCACAGTCATCGGTTCATCAAGACAAGTAATAGTAATGTTGTATAAATAAAGTAATGAGAGAAGACAATACCAATAAATACCGGATTTGTAAGAGAAATTTAGAAGATGCTTTGATGAATTAAATAACTGTTTTGAATTGAAGATCTTATTGCAGAAATTGAAAAAAGCAGGAAAAACAAAATCATTTAGTAAATAAAATAGTAAATAATGCTTGTTTTAGCCTTTCTACCCCGAGGCTCGTCGGGATTTGGTCTTCTTGATAGACCAGTTCTTAAGATATGTCCCCTTGATTATAGTCTGTATGGAAGGGCCTTCCTCCCCCTCCTCCTTGAGAACAACACAGCAATCCATATCCTCGTCCTCTAGGAACAAACTCCTCATTGCTGCAAGTGCTTCTTTTTCGTCTGATCCGTAAATGATGTTGGCATGCTTGAAAGTCTGCTCAAGATGAGGTATCGGCTGCTCCAAAGGGTAATAGGGACCGCGCCAAGGGGGCGACCAGTCGTTAAATTCCTGCCAAGTGTATTCATACCCCAGACCGAAAGTGGTACCATGTTTCTTGAGTTTTATGGGCTTTGTGATCCCTTGGAGGTTCTTACCGAGCTCTTTGCCTGGCTCATATCCTCTCCAGTTCATGATGCTCTCAATCTTTCTATCCCACCACTTTTCCTTGTCGATAGCATTGACCCGTTCAATGTGGTGGTAAGTTCCCCCGCCTATCTTCCTTTTTTCGTCAATCACCGGAATAGTTTGACGACTATAAATGGGGTTGCTAATGTCACCATGAATAATCACCTCTTGGTGGTGCCACTCGAATTTTACCTCCTGATGTAGCGTTGACGCTACGGCCCCAACTGCATGAATCCAGGGTCGTCCCAACAATAGGTTGTAGGATGCTGGCACAAATATCACCTGGAAATCCACTTTGAACCAAGTCGGTCCCATCTGCAGACATAGACTGATCTCCCACATGGTGGACCTCTGAGAACCGTCGAATGCTTTCACATTGATCACTTCATCCCTTATCTCATGTATCCCTTTACTCAATTTCTTGAGTGTTATCAACGGACAGATGTTAAGACTGGAACCTCCATCGATCAAGATCCTGTGATAAAATGATCTTTGCATTGCACGGTGATGTGTAGTGCTTTGTTGTGCCCCACTCTTTCAGGTGGTAGCTCATCCTCATGAAAAGTGATTTTATGACTCTCCAGTACCTGGCCTACCATATTGGCCATTTCCCCGCTAGTGATGTTGTTTGGCACATATGCTTCACTCAACACTTTCAACAAAGCATTTCTGTGTGTTTCAGAATTTTGCAGCAAAGAGAGGATGGATATCTGTACCGGTTTCTTTTTCAGCTGGTCGATGACTGATACTCCTTAGCCTGTACCATTCTCCAAAGGTCATCGGGACCTGTTTCAATAAGGGGAGGCCGGTTGGCAGCCTGCTTGCTTGACACGGCCAGATGCTCAGGGGTGTAGACCCTACCAGCTCTCGACATACCCTGTGTTGCGATAGCTTCCTCAGACCTGACCTTGCCTTTCCTTCTCGCCTCGGCTGTGTAGTCCCAAGGGATAGCATTTGGATAGAAGGGTGGCATGGTTGACATTGCCACAGGAATTGGTGCGGCCATCCTTACATCTAACGGAATGTGTGTTCGGGGTGGCAAGACTGCGACCTTGAATGGTACCGGTGCATTTGCTGGAGATACAAACTCAACTTCAATTGGCACTACTGACTTTGCAGGGGGTGACTGGTAATGGGATGGCTGGGAATTATAAGTGTGGTAAATGGGAGCGGGTTGTGAGTACCTGGGCGAAGCAGGTTGATATGTGGCGGTGGAGCTTGGTAGGAAGGCGGTGGAGCTTGGTAGGAAAGTGGTGGATCTTGGTAGTTTGGTGAGGGTACCTGGTAATTTGGTGAGGTTGCTTGGTAATTCGGGGTTGGCTGGTATGTGAGTGGATGTGTTGTATAAGTTTGGTATTTGAGCGGGGACTTGGATCTTTGTGCAATCATTACGGCTCCCACGTCTCTCTTCTTAGACACACCACCGGACTGTAAAGCCTTGTTAGTGGCTTGCAAGGCTTCAAAATTTGTAACCATACCGCTTTTAATACCTTCTTCAATCCGCTCACCCAATTTGATGATGTCGGAGAACTTGTGACCTTCAACCATCATTAACCGTTCATAATACTGCGGGTCCTGAGCGCGGACAAAGAACTTGTTCATCTGCTCTTTCTCTAGAGCAAGTCTGACTTTAGCAGCTTCAGACCTCCAGCGAGTAGCATACTCGCGAAAGGTTTATGTCGGTTTATTCTTCAAATTTTGAATGTAGAACACATCTGGTGAGTTCTCTGTGTTGAATCTAAACCTGTCCATAAAATTAGACGCCATGCTTACCCAGTTTGACCATATCTTGGGGTCTTGGTTGATATACCAAGACAGTGCGTCTCCCTTCAAACTCCTCATGAATAGCTTCATGCGGATTGTTTTGTCCTTCCCAATTCCAACAAATTTGTCGCAATAGGTCCTCAGATGGACTCTCGGATCACCACTACCGTCAAACATTTCGAACTTTGGAAGTTTGCACCCCTCGGACAGTTCGATATCAGGTTGGATACAAAGGTATTCATAATTCAATTTCCTTGATTCCTTCAACACCGTGGACTCAGCTGGTCAGTTTCCTAAGCTCCTCGGCCAGGTTCTTGATAAGTAAACCCTTTCCGTCAGACTCGGATGCCTATGAGGTAGGCGGAGTGGAGTGGGTCATGGTTCCCACATAGATGGGATCGTTATAGGTGTGGAAATGGTCCTTTGTGGGGTTTTGAGGTTCTGGGATGAGTAGTGGAGTGTTATTTGAGGTATGGCAAGCATTGCACTGCGTCAGGAGAGTTTGGTTCTTTGGGGGAGTGACGTGATGGTGAGGTGCGGGATGATTTTGCTGTCTTGGGATATTTTGTGGAGGTGCGGGGTTTTGAGTATTTGGAAGGTTGACGTCGAGGACGTTGAGGGAAAAAGACAAGTTGTCCAGATTCTGGACTTGATCGAGTTCTTCCTGAAACTTCAGCAATTTCTGTTCAAGTGGTGACATGCTTTCATGCAGGACCTGAATAACTCGGCCATCAGTGGCCTCTACCCATTCAGTAATATTCTCCTTTCTGGTGTCGCTGGACTCTTCCATCTTACTTTTGCCTTTGTCTTTGCCCTTAGGAGGACTAGGAGGAGGAGTAGTTGGAGGGCCCTTGGATCTTGTGCGATAGGCTGATGATGCCAGAATACCCGAACTAACCTTTGGGGAGGGGAGTAGGAAAAGAAATAAAAACAAAAGGTAACCAAGTCAGTGAGGATTTTGAAAAGAATATTGCGGTATTTAAACACGTAATGCGGAAATGTAAAGCGCGTCCTAAGTTGGGAACCTCTTTGTGCCCGAGGTAGGCCTAGCGACAAATTGATTTGGAGAACTTAAAATGCTAAATGCCTCATTTTATTGATAAGAAAAATAGACAAATCCCAAAACGATTGACGAAAAATAAAAAGTCACTAATGGCCATTGGCCTTATTACATTGATAGAAAAATAAAGACACTCCTATCTATTTGGTCCTAAAAGGAAATTCCCCAGACTCGGTATTCTTGCTTTCCTTGTACAGTTTTCCCAGCTCGCGAAGTCCCAGCAACAGGTAGGTTCTGGCTAGGTATCCCCCTACAGCTCTCTCAGCCTTTTGACAATCTTCGACTCTTTTGATGAACTTTTCTTCCAGCTCGACTATACCTCGTTCCAAGTACCCCAGCCTCTTGTTGGCGTTGATAGCCATGTCCTTCTGTTCCTCGATCAGTTTCTTGTTGGACTCATGCATCTTGTGGTGGTCATCCTCATATTCCTGGATCCTTTTGTGTAGTTGGTTGTATTTGATCTGTGCCTCGACCTTCTCATATATAACCCTGTGACCTCGGGCGTACCCCGGCTTGCTCTGGCCACCCAAATCCTCTTCTAACCAACCAAGATAAAAAGGGGTACAACCGGCATGATATCTGTCTGGCTCAATGGTGTCTTTCTCAAGTATAATCTTGTTGTGCCATAGGTGCTGAGCTTGGCACTTGTGAGGAATGTCATTATTTTAAAAGTCAGCTCGAAGATGGCTCATCTTCTCGACCCTAGATATGACTTGCTTCCTACCTGATTGCCTCATAACCCGAAGAGGGACGTAAGGGTATGTCCCCCTTAGACCAATCAGTATCAAAAATGATGCGTCTCGGGATTGAATGATGAACTCATCCGTTGGAAACCATTCAAACATACATTGAACCTGCTCTTCAGTCAGGTTATCAAAAAGCTCAACCCATCCCTCGACATTTTCAGGCTGAGCGAACATGTCGGGATTATAATTCATTCACTTTGGGTGATGGAAAGCGATGTGGTCATCCCACATTCTGCAGTGAATGTCTTGTCGGTATTCGCCTCTTTGGATATGTTCCATGAGCCAGAGTTGAAGTAATAAATTTCAACCTTCTAAATGTTTTGCTCCTTGTTGACACCTTTCTAAGGCCCGATATATGTCTGCAACGATCATGGGCACAATGCTGATGTCTTGCCCATCTACCCCTTCCATTATGGTCTTAGTTACCATGGCTAGCTTGGTATGGATCCTTTCCTTCTTTATTGGGAACACGATCAAACCCAAAAAGCAAACCATAAACACGAACACTCGGCAATGGACGTATCCCAGAGAGGTGATAGCAAACTCGTCATGGTAGGTACGGTATGAATTGTTGTAGCCAAACCTTTCGTACAAGTAGTCAAAAGGAATGTACGAATCCTCCAAACATACCAATTTTGCGTCCTTTTTCAGGCATATCATTTTGAGGAAACTTTTGCCTATGCGGTTCTCAGGCATCAACAACCCTGGGTTTTCCCATACTAGGTTAGCCAGCCCTCCTATATCTTCTATCAAAGGCGTCATTTCGATGTTCCAAAGCGAAACACGGACCTTTCACAATCCTAGAACAGGTTAACAGCCTTTATTATCATTTTGTTAGGCTGGATTTCCAGGAGAGATGGTAGGTTACCCAAGTGTTTCCTAACGATAGCTTTGTCACTAGAGTGCAGATCCTCCCACCAACTCAACAGTCTTGGGTGGATATTGGAGACCATGCCGAATCTGGGGACTTCGTGCCTCATTTTTCTGCAAAGCAAATAAGGTTAGGCCCTTACCCCCACCGGACTCGACTATTTATCGTCAATAATTAGCAGGAAGCATTTAGTTCTCCAAATAAATGCACAGAACGTGAGGGCGTCCGTTTGGGTTTAAGGAAACTCGGTGGACTTTTGGATAAGGCTATCTTAAAAGCTATCGTGCGGACGACACTTTAGCTCGACTAGGCTTAACCATGATGCATGCAACGGTGCGACAGAGTAAGGTTTCTATGGAGGTTTTATACCAGTACCCTTGAGTGGACAACTCAAGGGGGAAAGGCACGGAAATGTTGACTGCACCGCTGATCGACTAGTTTTACCGCAAATAAGCCTTTCCGAATTTAGTGGGTAATAATATAGGAAGTGCGCAATGACTCATCAAGCGTTGCTATAGTATTTTGTTTGGCACGAGTGGAGTATGAATATTGAGCATGATTATGCAAT
>ML387623.1:0-52928 GCA_005239525.1 Nicotiana knightiana | reverse complement strand
GGGTAAGGGCTTGAAATTATCCTAAGGGGAAGGTGTTAGGAACCCCTCAGGATCCACAAGTGTGGTTCCCGGCCAAATTGTTTCTGTGAATTTGTACAATTAGCAAATAACAAGTAAAGGCTCAAATAAGAGGGGATTTAAGTCTTAAGCATGCAGATGTTTGAAAACAGTAAAGAAGATTAGCTTTTGAAACGATTACAGCCTAAGCAAATAAAAGGTATCCTAGGTTTATAATAATATGGATCACATGAATGCAATACCCGGTAATCACTCCTCGAAGAGGGGATACACGTGGTATTAGCGCACCGGACATCATATCCATATTCTACCATTTCCCACCCCGTGAAAGCAACTAAATCGAGTGTTGGTCTCGACCTCTAATGCATGATGTTACCCGTCTCTTACTATCAATCCCAGAGGAAATTAGGACTCATATCCTTAAAGGAGGTGCTAGGCAGACCCTCAGGTTTTAAAGGTGAAAATGCTAAGGCGACATATAATAAACAAGTAGGACTGCATATAAATGGAAAGCATGGAAGGCAGATAAAGGCTCAAGTGTTCCTCCACACACAGTACACATAAACAGCATGTCTCATACACAACTAAGGTCCATATTAATTCAGAATCCTAAAGCATGGCATCTAGGTGATAACACAAAGACATATTTATTGCATAACTCAGAGAGGAAGTCTTAATCAGGCTTGCCTACTGGTTTCAAGCATGATGACAATTGAACACTAATCACAAAGGATGGTTCTGGTTTTATTCCTTTATGACTGATTACCTAAGACTTGCCTAGGCGTGGGACAGTGTATACTAATTATCTGAATTGTTAGAGGGGATGTTGCAAAGTATTACCTACACATGCTGCTCTAGGTTGTTCAGAACACAGAATTGTTGCCAGTTGTTTTAGAGAAACTGAGTGAAGTGTTTTATACCTTTTACATGCACCAGTAATTAGACTATGTGTTGTTAAGTGAGTATGAATGAAATCCTAAAACATGGTATCTAATGCACAAAGATGCAGAATGATGCAGAATCAGAAGCCTAAACATGATGTCTAAATGCACAAATATTGCATTANTTCTACCCTCTAATAGCTATAGCATGCATATTTACCCCTCCCTTTTCACTATCCATCCCCAAAGAGTTGTTTACAACAATTATTACAGGCATTTGCACGAATTACATAATTGAATAATGAAAAGAAGAAGTAATACTATAGGGAGCCTACTGATAGGCCCAGAATCTCCAGAATGCCTCATCTCCATTCTATTAACAACCTTTCACATGATCCATGTGTGTTAGAGTTTCCTAAGGATCTCAAGGGATCCCGGGCAGTGCTCACACCCAGATTTCATAGCCAAGATAGAGTAAGTGCAGTGTGGAATGGACAGCCTTTGTGTGTCAAAATTCAGAGGGAGATCAAGGGTCCCAAGGCAATGATCACACAGAGGGGGCAGAACTTAAGGGGTCTAAGAGTAGAGTGAGAGTTCTCATAGTTTTGAAAAGGTTAAGTAAGAAAACAGTTTTGGAAGAAAGACTTAATGGAAATATAACAAAAGTTTAATTGGTGAAAATAATTTGAAAGAACATGAACGCCAATCTCATAACCAACGCAGATTCAGCATCACACAAAGGACCTAGAATGATCCAACAACCACAACAAGGGAAAGGGGTTTGAGGGACACATAGGTGCAGAGTACTGAACATGTAACAGGTAGGAGCATGCATAAACAATCAGAGATCCTAAGGGTTCAGATGATAAGCAGGGTATAGGATGAAACTAACATGGCAGTACCAACCAGTTTAAGACAGGAGAAGATGCTCTAATCTAATGTATCAAAGATAAACGTGGAGATTCACATAAAGACAGATTTGGAGTACACAAAGACATGCTAGATGGAATCCAAGCAGAAGATAGGAGATGCACAGTAGTTAGCCTTGGCTTGTAGCCGGCTAACTTAGAGTAGTAGCAAATAGAAGAGAGGATAGAGAGAGTAGAAGGTTTTAGTTGTGAGAGAGAGAGAGAGTTGAACAGTGTTGTTCGTCCCTTATGCTAAGAAGAGAGTAGAGGTATTTATAGTTTAAAACAGGTAGAAAAAAAATAAGGTAAGAAGTACTAAAATGTCAATCAGAATCAATTGATGCCCGGACTCCCTTTAATTAGGGAGTCACAATTCAAACGGACACAAACTGTTCTAAACAAGGAAAGGAATCAATCAGAAACTGATTTTTACCGTAATAGGGGTAGTAAAAGTATATGGCATGCAATTAGGACTAAATACATAATACAAAATTAAGGAAAATGTATTTTAAACAGTTGACAGCATATTTATGCATATAGAAATAGGCAGAGTACAGTTTAATTCTGGACATTAGTCAAGAGAATTTCGAATGAGATTCAAAATCATGGAACCAGTACCAATTAAGGAGAGTATCACACAAGTAATAAAATAGTTCGAAAATTAGTAAAGCAGTATCATTCAAAGGGAAATATACTAGTTTTGAGGGAAATCAAAATCAGTAAAGGACATAGATTAAAAAATTAATAAAGCTTTAATCAAATAATACTGGAATAACATATGTTAAGCAAGAATCAGAAAACCCTAGGTAAAGTAAGAATCACAAAAACTCGAGGATTCAAACTAGAGCATAGTATTTATCAAAGCGGGATAAACATAGCATATGCAAGAACCTGAAACCCTAACAAGGCAGATAGGGTAAAAAGAAAATCACAAGAAGCACCGATCGTTTCATAAGAAACAAGCACACATAAAAATTGAACGAACACATTATCAGAGACGGCCTAAAATTAGGGCTTTTTAGCATAATAAGTCAGATATCAACAAAAACATAAGAGAATCGTTCAAACATAGTATAAAGTACTTAAAATTAGGAGAAGAATCATTTTTGAAAAGGGGTTAAGAAACTCTAGTTTTGAAAGTGAAGAAATTGTTTAAGAACAGAGAGATTTCTTTGAAGAAAACATGTAAAACCCCATAATATTCATTGATCTATTACAGATCTAAAGAATCGGAAGGTTTAGAGTCTAGGGTTTCATAAAAGAACCCGGAAAAGAGGAAGAAAACTCAGAGATATTACCGGTCTTTGTCCGGAAAAGGGTAGATCTTACTCGACCAGCCATAGATGGCTGGAAAAATGGCATGAGCCGGAGAGATAAGTGGAACCGCCTCTGGTTCACCTGAGAGCCTCAAACGGTGACACAAGTGCAAAAGATGGAGCCACAGGACTGGCAGGAGGTGAGACCTCCATGGTTTCCGGCGAGGAAGGGGCCGGAGAAGGGAGGACAAGGGCCCAGTAGACGAAGAGCTTAGAGAGAAGGGAGAGAACTCAGAGAGAAGGCTGAGAAAATGAGAGGGGGTAAATGAGACGGGGGAGGGTAGTCTTTAGGTCTTAATTTGGTAAGGTCCAATCTGGACCGTTGATTTGAATTAATCAACGGTTCAGATTAATAGGTGCTTGGGCCGGGTAGGATTTTAGGTCTGGGATGGGGTGTTTGGGCCAATCTAATCAGGTGGGTTTGGGTTTAATTAGGGTCTAGAATTTAAATAAAAAACAGCTAGCTGTTAAATACTCAATTAAAATGTTAAAATGCTCAATTATAATTAATTAAAAGTAACTAATAACTGAAAAAATGAAATTGATGATTAATAACTTAAATAAAAAATGGTTAATCAGGATTTAAAAATATAAATGACCAATTATTGGATAGTAATAGCATAAAACATATGGTTAGGCTATAATTGCAAAATATGCAATTATAGCCAAAAAGTGCCAATTTGACCAGTTGTGAAATAATTTGATCTTAACAAAACCAAAAATAATGTATTAGGTCAAGAAATGTCTTTGAAATCATTTGTAATGCAATTTATAATTAATTATTAGAGTTAAAAATATTGGATAAATTAGAAATAAATTAATAAAAATATGAGAAAATTATGGAAAAATACCAATTGTTATGGAACTTGATTTTGAAGGTACATATGCAAGTTTAAAAATAGTTTTTAGGAAAAATTGGGTAACAACACCGGGCACGTTCGAGGACGAAAGTATGTTTAATTGGGGGAGGATGTAACGACTCGGCCAGTCATTTTAAGCAATTGCATCCGGTTTGGAAGTTTGAGGTTATGAGTAGCATCACATAGTGTATTATGACTTACGTCCATGGTCGACTTTCGTTTTTGAGTTATCCGGGATTGATTTTGAAGGAGGACTCCCACTTGAGAAGCTTGACGTTGAAAGAGCTGACCAAGTTTGACTTTTTGAGTATTTGACTTTGGATCAGAGATTTTATGGTTCCGGTAGGTTTGGATGTTGATTTAGGACTTTGGTGTATGCCCGTATTGGCATTTGGATTTTTCTAAAAGGTTCTGCATCATTTGGCGGAAGTTGACAATTTAAAGGTTTGGAATTTTCCTAAGTTTGAACATGGTTTGACTTTAAGGCTATCGAGTTAGATTTTGGTTTCGGGATTTGGAATAGGTCCGCTTTGTCATTTGGAACTTGCCTGCAAAATTTGGTGTCGTTTGGAGTTGATTTGATATAGTTCAGACGCTTGGTTGCAATTCTAGAAGTTTTGAAAATTCATTGTGATTTTCATGCCTTTTGGTGTCCGATTCATGATTCTAGATGTGTATTTTGATCGCACTAGCAACTTTTTGTTATATTTTTAGACTTGTGTGGATGTTTGGTTAGAGCCCCGAGGGCTCGGATGGGATCCGGACGCATTTCGGAGTGTTTGGAAGAAGGTTAAGCTTTGTTGGTGTCTTTGCTCTCGCATTTGTGAGGTTTTTATCGCATTTGCAATGTCTGCATTTGTGAGATCATTCTTGCTTTTGTGAAGATTAGGGGTGTACAGAGGAAACCGACAAACCGCACCAAACCGATAATCCAAATCAAACCGCGGAAACAAACCCGACTATGGTTTGGTTTGATTTGATTTGGTGTTGGGAGAAAAAATCCGACCATAATTGGTTTGGTTTGATTTTAACTAAAAAAAGTCAAACCGAACTTAAACAACCCGACATTATATATATATATATATATATATATATATATAAGTTTTAAATATATTTAATACATAAAAATATTTAATGTTGTGTATTTTATAAGTATTTCTTAAATATTTTCATAATTTTATCTTTTAACGTATTATTTTAAACTTGGAATTATAATTCTTGAATGCTACAATAAGTTTTATAGTCATATTAGTGCTACTAAAAGACATTCAATTAGATTGTTGTACTGGGAATGACAATAGTGTTGGCTATTTATTTTTTTAGTTTTATCATGGTTTAGATAAAATGCACAACTTACTTTTTTATAGTGTTTCGTCATGTAAAAATAGTACTTGTTAGTCGTACTTATTTTATCAACTTAGTAATTTTAGATTATATTTATTTTTATTATGGCATATTAATAATATTTATTTTATGCGATTTTGTTATCTTTATTGTTGAATATTTTAGTACAATGACATAATCATCTCATATTTTATGTTATTTTCTTGAAAAACACCTTATATGGTTATGTCTTACTAGGATCAAAGAAATATTAAGCGCACATTTTTTATGTTTTGTGCTTTATGAAAGAAAAAAAATGAAATAACACGAAAATCCGAAAAACCAGAGAAAACCGAGATTAAAAAATTCGACTTTTATTAGTTTGGTCTTTAGATTTATTAACTCGACACAATTGGTTTGATTTGGTAATTGAAAAACCCGAACTAACCCGGCCTATGTACACCTCTAGCAAAAATGGGCTAGGACAGGCTTGTTCGCATTTGCGAATAATTTCATCGCATGTGCGATTAGGCAGCTTCCGCATTTGCCACACAAAACTGTCGCTTTTGCGAAGACTCTGAGCTCGCTTTTGCGAGTCTTGTGTCGCATTTGTGACTTTGACAGAGCAGGTCATCCTTCACTTTTGGGACTCCAAATTCTCATTTGTGACCATCGCATTTTTGAACCTCATGTTGCAAATGAGACATCTGAGGCTAGTATTAAGACTTCCATTTCGGGACTTAGCTTCATTTTAACATATTTTGAAACCTGGACTCGGTGGGAAGCGATTTTGTGGAGAGATTTACATATCAAACATTTGGATAAGTCATTTTAATCAATTTTTAATTATATTTCATGATTATATATTAGATTTAACATCAAATTCATGAGAATCTAAGAGAAAATTTGGGAATTTTTGCCAAAGTTTTGAAAAATGAAAATTTGAGATTTGAGAGTCGAATATGACTCGGATTTGAAAACAAAATACATATATGGACTTGTAAGGTTATGGGTAGTTAAGGCCTACCCTTGGACCCGGGTTTTAACCCGGCGGGCCCGGGATTGACTTTATTTGACATTTTAGAAATTGTATAAAGATCATAGATTTGTTAATTGAAATTGTTTTCCCTTGCATTATTTGATGTATTTAAGTCAGCTTTGGCTAGATTGAGCCAAGCGGAGGTGAAATTGTAAAGGAAAAGCTAATTTGAGTATTGATTTGGCCGAATTAAGGTAAGTATCTTGCCTAACATTGTGTGGGAAAATTACCCCTTAGGTTTTGGAATGATGGTACTATTTGAATTATATGGAAGGCGTGTAAACGAGGTAAAGAGTGTGTACACGGGATTATATGTGGTATTTGACCGGCTTAGACTATTAGGCTTCTTTCATACATTTAATTGAAGTTATCATTTCATATTATATCTTTTGTTTAATTCATATTGCTTGTGGAGCGGGTTGCACGCTGTAATGGTATTGATAATGATGATATGGTGGAACAAGGCAGGATTATAATATTGATTAATTATTATATAGTAGGATCGGGTTGCACGCTGCAACGGTTTGTGTATGTATTAACTGATATTGATAAAGATGATATGGTGGAATAAGGGAGGATTATGATATTGATAGATGATAATACGGTGGGATCCGGTTGCGTGCCGCAACAGATTATATATGTGATACTTGATATCGATTAATGATGATATAGTGGAATAAAGGAGGATTATGATATTGATAAATTATGATAGGGTGGAATCGGGTTGTGCATCGTAAATGATTGTGTGTATTGTACTTGTTGTTTTTGTGTCTTTTGTGAGTCATGCATCCTACGTGAACCGTTGTGTTTCTTCAATGTATCAATCCATGCTTCCATGGTTACTTGGTGAAATGATTTTAAAGATGAATTTACTACGGGGAGTCATTATCTCATACCCTGTTGAGTTGTTGATAACATAACGATTTTAAATGAAAGAATTAGGAGTGTGCTTACCTTATGTGACCCTTGAGTTAAAATTCATCATTTCAGTCGATACTATACTATTCTTATTAGTTGTCATATTTTACTTAATTTATTTCTCAAATTAAACTCCTTATCCTATTTGACGTTCTTACTTTACTTAAAAATCGTTATTACGTTTTATTTTAACAAATTCTAGATTTAATTCGGTGACTTACCCGATGCTTTGTTTTATTTGAAAATGATATCTTCTTTACCCCAAATGGCTTCTAAACTAAACTCATTTGATACCGTATCTCGTATAAATTGTACCCTATTTCACTGTATTTGGTTCCTGCATAGAAACTCATTTCTCACTAAATTCCTACTTTATTCAAAACTGATATTATGCCTTATTGTATATAAATAGATCTCTTAAACATTTTAGTTAGCATTTGACACGGATACAATATACATAGTAGCACGTGGAATGTACCGTGCAAAAGTGATTTGAAAAATGTGGGCACGAGGTGCCATATATATAAGATTTGGAAGTTGTGACTTATGATTTGGGATTACCAGGATTGGTACCTCGGGGTAATACTTGTTGTAGTTCATGCATTCGGAACGATTAGATTGATTAAGTTGCCATCAGTTCTTCTTACTTGAATTCGTTAGTCTTACATTGAAGCTCTTTCCATTGTTAGATTTATATGATATCTTGCACAAGTTTACATTTCTAGTAGGTATCTTGACCTGGCCGTCACTACTCTACCGAAGTTAGGCTTGATACTTACTGGGTACCACTGTGGTGTTTTCATACTACGCTTCTGTACATTTTTTGTACAAATCCAGGTGCTTCTGATCGAGTTGGTTTTGAAACTTATGTCCGCACCACTGGAGACTTCAAGGCACACCCGCTCGACTTTCGCAAGACCCAAAGTCACCCTTTCTTGTATATTATTTCCACTGTTTATTATTATTATTCTGGACAATAATGTTCTAGTTATTCCTAGTTACCCTTAGAAAAACTTATGACTTGTACTACCGATTTTGGGGTTATGTAACTGATGTTGGTGCAGCTATGCTGTTACAGATATTATTTAATGTATTGTAGTTAAGTTTGTTAAATTCCATTAATTATCAGCATTGCATCACGACATCCTAAGGTGGGAAATTAGGTTTGTGACAGCACCGCACCCGCAAAGTATCACAACCCAAAACCCAACCTGTCGTGATGGCGCCTATCATCGTACTACGCAAGTCGATTGCTCAAACATTTCCAACACTTAAATTTTGAAATACGCTAAACTAGTCTAAATATAGGGAAATTTTCATTAAAACAGGATAGAATATCTTAACTCAATACATAAAGTCTTCCCAAAATCGGGGTGTCACTAAGTAAATGAGCATATACATAATGACGTGGTCTGGTACACCATCTAGAAAGTAAATCTGAATAAGTAAACAAAAATATAAGGGAGGAGAGTCAAGGTATGCGAACGCCAAGCAGCTACGTGGTGATCTCCGAAGGTCTAGCCTCTGCAGATCAGCAACCGCTGTGAATGGAAACACCTGGATCTGCGCATGAGGTGCAGGGTTAGAATGAGTAAAACCAACTAAATAAGTACAACTCTAACCTTTGGACTGAAAGTAGTGACGGTTCAAATATTATAGCACACTTTCAACATTTAATAGTACGGAAAATTATAGAAAATATGACAGTGATATCTCAGAAATTCATAATTTAACAGGTAGAGGTAAAAAAAATATAGACATGCTTTCAGATTTGCAATAAAACTCAACACAAAACAGGGAAGATCCAGCCCAAATGCAAGTAAAACAGGGCATATACATCCCAAATGTAAATAACTACTCGCAATTGCGCCTAATGTGGATGTGTAGACTCCGGAGGGGCCGATCCAGCTCAATCGCTATAATAAGCCAATCTTGGCATGAATTAATAAAACATGTTATGGCGTGCAGCCCGATCCCATGAATATCACCCACAATAGACCCTCATTCCCACTAAGTCATTAGTCTCTCCAGCCTTTCGGGCTGACCAAAATCATGATAATTAGCCCAAGCAATGAGGATATGACGTATCAAATAAGGGACAACAGAGTCTGAGAAATATTATGCAAATAATAGTTGTGACTGAGTATAAAATGGCAAGTTAAGAAAATAGTTCAACATGTAACCTAAACAGGATGTCTAACATAACTGACAGTTCAGTTGTTCTATCACGTGGTGAAGATACAAGTAACAACATGCTTAATCAACTATTCGATTCCATGGAATCGACCAAGTCACAATTCTTACAGTGCATGCCTACATTCCCGCCACCTAGCACATGCGTCAGCTCAACACCAATCATATAACACAATTTTCGGGGCTTCACACCTTAAGAACAAAGTTTAGAAGTGTTACTTACCTATTACGTGAAACTCTACTCCAACAAGCCCTTGCCTCGCGAAACGGCCTCTACATGTCTCGAATCTAGCCATAAACAGTTCGATACAATCAACACGAGCTAAAGGAATTAATTCCATATGAAATTACTAAGTTCTTAATTAGAAGTCAAAAAGTCAACTCAAAAGTCGGCCCCCAAGCCTATGTCTCGGAATCCATCAAAAGTCTCAAAATCTCGAAGCCCATTCAACCACGATTCCAACCATACCAAATTTACCAAAATCCAACACCAAATCAACACCCAAATTCCCAATTTAAACTCTCAAAATCCCTAGCCTAAAACACCCAAAATTACACCTCAAAACCACAAAATCTAGGTGGTAATTCGATGGGGAAACCTAATTACTGCATAAATTTAACCACAAGTGGCTTACCTCAAGAATCCCTTCGAAATCCCTCACAAAAATCGCCCAAATCCGAGTTTGTAAAGTCAAGAAATTATGAACCCCTCGGAACCCAATGTTTATATTCTGTCCAGGCTTTCTTGCACTTGCGACAACTTACCCGCACATGCAGCTTCGCAGGTGCGACCAAAACATCCGCTCCTATTATTGGCTTCTCTCCTGCGGACTAAAACACTGCACCTGCGGACTCGCTTCTGTGAGCACAATGTCGCTTCTGTGGAGCCAGCACCCTTTCCCATTTTCCGCTTCTGCGCTCATCACTTCGAACTTGCAACCTCGAAGATGCGGGAAAACTCTTCGCACCTGCGAGCACTACCAAGTTCCACTCCTGTCCGCTTCTACGATGGCTGGTGTGCACATGCGGCTTCACACCTGCGATCAAAACCTTCACAGGTGCGATTGCACCAGACCTGGCGCTTCAGCAGTCTCTCAAACTCCGAATTTGATCCGATAATCGTCCGAACTCCACCCGAGGCTCCCGGGACCTCAACCAAATATACTAACCAGTCCTAAAACACAATAAGAACTTAATCGAGCCTTCAAATCACATCAAACAACGCTAAAACCATGGATTGCGCATCGATTCAAGCCTAATGCACTTTTGATCTTCCAACTTCTATATTCGATGCTGAAACCTAGCAAATCACTTCCGATTGACCTCAAATTTTGCACACAAGTCAAAAATGATAGGACAGACCTACTCCAACTCCCAGAACCCCAATCTGATGAGCCCGGTAACCACAAAATTCACTCTCAGTCAAACTTTCTAAATTTTCAACTTTCACCATTTCAAGCCTAATTCAACTATGGACCTCCAATTCACAACCCTGACACACTCCTAAGTCCAAAATCATCCAACGGAGATAGAGAAACCATTAAAACTCCATTCTGGAGTTGTTTACACATAAGTCAACATTTGGTCAATATTTTCAACTTAAGCTTTCAACCTTTGAGACTAAGTGTCTCATCTCATTCCGAAACCTCCCCGGACCTGAACCAACTACCCTGGAAAGTTACATAATAACAATTAAGCAAGGAATGAACAGTAAATGGGGGAACAGGGCTACAACTCTCAAAACAACTAGGCATGTTGTTAAATCCTCCCCCTCTTA
Organism: Nicotiana knightiana; assembly: GCA_005239525.1. Lineage (NCBI taxonomy): Eukaryota > Viridiplantae > Streptophyta > Magnoliopsida > Solanales > Solanaceae > Nicotiana > Nicotiana knightiana. The sequence continues at coordinate 41,695 of ML387623.1, read as the reverse complement.
AACAAAGGTTCATCCTCGAACGGGTCTAGAAACGTACCTGGAGTCTCAAATAGGTGTGAATATATGCTCTACATATCCGCTCGGTCTCCCAAGTAGCCTACTCAATTGGCTTACCTCTCCACTGCACCTTCACTGAAGTTATGTCCTTTGACCTCAACTTTCGAACCTTCCGACCCAAAATGGTCACCGGCTCCACATTATAAGTCAAATCACCATCCAACTGAACCGTGCTGAAATCTAAAACATGAGACGGATTACTAACATTCTTTTGTAGCATAGATACCTGAAACACTAGATGAACACTCTACAGACTAGGCGGCAAGGCAAGGTTGTAAGCCATCTCTCCAATCCTTTGAAGCACCTCAAACAACCCAATATACCGAGGGCTCAACTTGCCCTTCTTCCCAAACCTTATAAAACCCTTCATGGATGAACCTTGAGCAGTACCTTCTCCCCGACCATGTAAGAAACATCAAGAACCTTCCAGTCGACGTAACTCTTCTGTCTGGGTTGCGTCGTGCGAAGCCGATCTTGAACCCGCTTAACCTTGTCCAAAGCATCTTGAATCAAGTCAGTACCCAATAGCCTAGCCTAGCCTCACCCAGATCAAACCATCCCACTGGAGACCGACACCCTCTCCCATACAAAGCCTCATGCGGAGCCATCTGAATGTTCGATTGGTAGCTGTTGTTGTAGGCAAACTTTGTGAGCGGCAGAAATTGGTCCTAAGAACCCCCAAAATCTATGACCACAAGCACGAAGCATATCTTCCAATATCTGAATAGTGTGCTCGGACTGCCCATCTATTTGAGGGTGAAATGTTGTACTCAACTAAACATGGGTCCTCAACTCACACTGCACTGCTCTCCAAAACTGCAATGTGAACTGTGTGCCTCGATAAAATGATGGACACCGGCACACCGTGAAGGAGAAAAATTCTGCGGATGTAAATCTCAGCCAACCGCTCTGAAGATTAAGTAGTCCTAACTGGAATGAAGTGCGCAGACTTGGTCACAAAATCCGCAATCACCCAAATAGCATTATACCTCCTTGAAGCCCGTAGGAGCCTCACTACAAAATCCATGGTGATACGCTCCTATTTCCACTCCGGAATCTCAAGCCTCTGAAGCAATCCGCCTGGTCTCTGATGATCATACTTCACCTGCTGACAATTAAGGCACCGAGTCACAAAACTCACTATGTCATTCTTCATCCTCCTCCGCTGATAGTGCTGCCACAAGTCCTGGTATATCTTCACGGTACCTGGATGAATGGAATATCGCAAACTGTGGGCCTCCTTAAGAATCAACTCACGTAGCACATCTTTATTAGGCACACAAATCCGACCCTGCATCATCAACACCCCATAATCCTCAATAGTAACATCTTTGGCATCACTATGTTGAACCGTGTCCTTAAGGACAAGAAAATGGGGATCATCATATTGGCGCTCTCTGATGCGATCATATAAGGAAGATCGAGAAACCACACAAGCTAGAACCCGACTGGGCTCCGAAACATCTAATCTCACGAACTGGTTGGCCAAGGCCTGAATATCAACTGCAAGCGGTCTCTCACCAACAGGAATGAATGCAAAGCTACCCATACTCACTGCCTTTCTAATCAAGGCATCGGCCACCACATTTGCCTTCCCAAGATGATATAGAATGGTGATATCATAGTCCTTTAGCAGCTCCGGGCATCTCCGCTGCCTTAAATTTAGATCCTTTTGTTTGAACAAGTGTTGGAGACTCTAATCATCTGTAAATACTTCACAAGACACACCGTAGAGATAATGCCTCCAAATCTTCAATGCATGAATGATGGAAGCCAACTCCAAATCGTAGACGGGGTAGTTCTTCTCATTAGGCTTCAACTGACGTGAAGCATAAGCAATCACTCTATCCTCCTGCATCAAGACACACCTAATACCAGTCAAAGAAGCATCACAATACACTATATAAGATCCTGAAGCTGAAGGAAAAACTATAGCTAGAGCTATGGTCAAGGTAGTCTTGAGCTTCTGAAAGCTCTCCTCACACTAATCCGACCACCTGAAAGTAGCACCCTTCTGGTTCAATTTGGTCAAAGGCGATGCAATAGACGAGAAACCTTCCATGAAGTGACGATAATAATAGGCCAAGCTGAGAAAGATCCGAATCTCCGTAGCGGAGGATGGCCTGGGCCAACTCTGAACCGCCTTTATCTTCTTCGTATCCACCTTAATCCCCTCACTGACACCACGTGCCCCAAGAACGCCACTGAACTAAGTCAACACTCACACTTGGAGAACTTGGCATAAAGCTTCTCATCCCTCAAACACTGCAACACAATCCTCAAATGTTGGGCATGCTCCTCCTAGCTACGAGAGTACACTAAGATATCATCAATGAATACTATGACAAATGAGTCGAGATAAAGCTGAAATACACTACTCATCAGATGCATGAATGATGTTGAGGAGTTGGTCATCCCAAAAGACATCAGAAGGAACTCATAATGACCATAACAGATCTTGAATGTTGTCTTTAGAATATCTGAATACCGAATCTTCAACTGGCGATACCTAGACCTCAAATCAATCTTAGAGAACACCCTCGCTCCCTGAAGCTGTTCAAATAGATCATCAATACGCGGCAAATGATACTTGTTCTTGATTGTAACTTTGTTCAAGTGCCTATAGTTGATGCACATCTGTATAGTATAATCGTTCTTCTTTACAAACATAACCAGTGCACTCCAAGGCGATACACTAGGACTAATAAACCCCGTATTAAGAAATTTCTGAAGCAGCTCTTTCAATTCCTTTAACTCAATTGGTGTCATACGATACGGAGGGATAAAAATGGGTTGAGTTCCCCGAACCAAGTCAATACCAAAGTCAATATCACTATCGGATGGCATGCTCCGCAGGTCTATAGGAAACACATCCGGAAAGTCTCCTACCATTGGAACAGAATCAATAGTAGGGGTATTTGCACCAACATCCCTCACAAAGTCCAAATAAGATAAACATCCCTTCCCAACCATTCTTTAGGCCTTCAAATATGAAATCGCCCTGCTGGGAACATAATCTAGAAAAACTCTCCACTCGATCCTTCGCAACCCCGACATCGCCAATGTCACGGTCTTAGTGTGACAATCCATAATAGCATGACATAGAGACAACCAATCTATGCCCAAGATCACGTCAAAATCAACCAAACTAAGCAGTAAGATATCTACTCTAGTCTCCATTTCCGCAATAGTCACTTCACACGATCGATATACACGATCAACAATAGTATCGCCCACTGGAGTTGATACATGAACAGGTGAAACTAAGGACTCACGGGACATATCCAGATAATGAGAAAAATATGATAATACATAAGAATAAGTGGAACCAGGGTTAAATAACATAAAAGCATCCCTGTGGCACACTATGTCTGAAGCAACGGCATCTGGCCTGCCAGGATTAGCATAAAATCGGGTCTGGCCGCCACCTGATCACCCTCCCCATTTTGGGCGATCCCTAGCTACTAAACCCCATCATGAATTGGCTGGGTGGGTGGTGAAGTGACTGGTTCTGAAGTTGTGGCCTGACTCCTCTTCTGAATTGGACCTCCCGTAAAGCGGGGACAAAACCTCTTCACATGACCCAACTCTCCACAATCAAAACATCCACTCTCGGAAAAGGGTCGCAAATACTGAAGCGAACACCGAGAACCATGATAAATACCAAAAGAACCTGGTGTAGACGAACCCTGAATTGAAGGTGCACAAGATGGACTCTGAGTTGGGAGAGCACTGGGGGATGACTGACCCGGTCTAGTGTCGTGCCCCCTTTTTCTCGCGAAATCAGGTTTTGACATTGACAACTCTTTTAAGGAAGGGTTTTAGAATAGAGAGTCGCCACCTAACGGATTAAGGTGTGTTAGGGCACCTATTGCAAATGACTCGGGTTTACTAGTTTTCGTCACCAAAGATCGGGTAAGGGCTCAAATTACCTTACGGAGAAGGTGTTAGGCACTCCCCGAGGTTCATAACAGTGGGTCCCGATCGAACTCAAATCATGTGAATTAGTCTAATACAGAAGAGAAAGAGAGAATTATTTTAATAGGAGTAGGGGGTCCTAAGTTTTTTAGCCTAAAGGATCACCCCGTGAAACATAAATAATACTTCGTAACTCCCCAAGATGAGGGTGTTACTCATTGATGTGTGGCTAGAATTCATGGTTTAAAGCATTATGTGCCTTACATTTAATGTGTGTTAATGATAAAAATACACGTCGTATGTGCATAATGGAATCTATTTCATGTGTAGGTGAATTGGAGATGGAAGCCGAGCTAAATGGATGCATAAACGTCAAAAATACGCTCAAGAGTCGAAAAGGAGTGACTTGGGCTTTAGCCGGGAGTTTGAATTGTAAAGCCTGGTCATACCAGGCTATAGTTGGGCGTTTGGGCTATAAAGCCTGGTAGGACCAGGCGTTTGGGGGGCGTTAGAGCCCTAACACCAGGCCTGGCCAGGCTTTATCCGGGAATTTGGGCCATAAAGCCTGGTCTCTGGTCTGGTCCAATCCGAGTTTTGAAGGTTTTAAGTGTTTTCCGGTTTGAATAGAAGTCTCCTACACGTATAGGGTTTGTACCAAACATATAAATAGACCCAAAAACACAACTTTTAGGGGAGGATGCCATTTTTGGAGAGAAGATACACACGGGATCGTTAAGAAGCAAAGGATTTCTCAGTTTTCTTCATATTATTCTAGTATTTTCAATTTATGCAACACTTATGCAATTGTTTGATTCTAGCATGAGTGGCTAAACACCCATTGTTCTGGGGTTGTGGTTTAGCCATGAATATTGTTATTCGACATTAATTTAACTTTGATTATATTTCACCCAATATATGGTTGTTTCTTCAATTTTGTGTTTAATTGCTTAATTGTTTGGCCAGCGATTTGGTTCTATATATTATCTATGTTATGCTTAGGAAAGCCGTATATAGATTAGACAAGAATTGAAGAGAGCGCGATCTTAACCCTTCAGGAGAGCGGATTTGTGGTTAGGATAGGAATATACCTAGTCACCGTTCTTAATTAAACATCGTAATATTAATGCGTTCTAATAGATTAATCTCATAGGAATATAGGCGTTAATCTATTGAGAATAGGCGAGTAGTGCTTCGGGAGAAGGCTATGAGAGCGTTTATCGATTAATTAGCAACCATGAGTGAATTATATGAAAGGGAGAGTTAATTAGAATGCAATACGAGTGGTGAATTGATCACAACCCTGGAATATTTGTCTCTACTGAATACACACAACAATACTCTCGTTACTTGACAATTATTTCTTTCATAGAATCGTTGTATAAAATAATTACGTTCCTGAATTTTATTTTGGCTTGATTAAATAACAATTATAGTGAATTAGTGAGTAGTTTACACAAGTCTCTGTGGGTTCGACATTCAATTTAACATTATATTACTTGCTACGACCACGTATACTTGCGTGTGCGTTTGGGACCAACAAGTTTTTGGTGCCGCTGCCGGGGACTTGAATATAGACTACTTTCTAGTTACTTGCTTTAATTGTTTATTTCATTGAGTCTAACGTCACGTGAGTTTTGCTCTAATCTCAGGAACTCGATTGAATGCGTAGGGTTAGAAGCCAAGACAGACTTGATGGCTTTGACCCCGAACCTGAGAGAACATTTCACAGGAGGTTGCGAGAAGCAAGAGATACAGACAATATTCAGGACTTCATCCGATTTTCTGTGAACATGGCAGACNCTGGGCACTTTGAGCTTAAACAGAGCATGATCCAGCTACTTCATGCAAACGGGCAGTTTATGGGTCTTCCACACGAGGATCCACAACAGCACATTCTAAATTTCTTGGAAATTAGTGATACTTATATCACTAACGGGGTCACGCTAGATTATGTGAGGCTCATGCTTTTCCCACTCTCTATATTGGGCGAAGCAAAGCGATGGCTGAAGGCAGAACCAGCTAATGCCATTATAACATGGAACGATTTGGCGAGAAAATTTCTGGCAAGGTTCTTGCCTTCAGGAAAGACTGCAAAGATCAGGAGTGAGATAGTCTCCTTTAGACAGAAAACAGGTGAATCTTTATATTCAGCATGGGAAAGATTCAAGGGGCTACTCAGAGACTGCCCCCATCACAATCAGACAAATGAGGTGTTAGTTCACACTTTCATTGAGGGGATCCATCCACAAACCAAAATTGTGGTAGATGCAGCAGCCGGAGGTCAGGTGTTGGAGAAGAATTATGATGAAATATTTGCATTACTGAATAAATTCTTCAAAAGCAATCCAGACTGGCAAGGTGAGATGGGGAGAAATGTGGTTCAAAAGTCACCAGGGGATCTTGAACTAGATGTGGTCTCAGCATTGTCAGCTCAGATTTCCACATTGACTAACCAAGTCAATCAGATGAACCTGATCATTAACAAGCAACAGGCCCAACCAGTGCAACAGATTCAGGTATTTTGTGAAGTCTGTGGAGAAGGTCATTCGAGTGATTTATACCTAGTTAATCCAGAGTTTGTCTTCTTTGTGGGTAATGCAAATAGGGGACAAGAAAATCAATATGGAAACACTTATAACCCCAACTGGAGAAACCACCCGAACTTCTCTTGGGGTGGAAATCAAAGCACTCAGAATAACTACAGGCATCCAGCACCTTAACAGCAGTACAAACCACCTCAGGCTGAACCATCAGCAAGCCTTGAGGAGATTATGAAGAGAATGATGAACAACCAACTTGCTTTAATCAGAAAATAATGGCTGATCACCAAGATCAGACTGTAGCGATGAGAAATTTAGAACGTCAAGTGGGGCAACTCGCCAGTTCTCAAAATACCCGACCAACGGGGGCTCTTCCAAGTGACACTGAAGCTAATCCTAAAGCATCTGTTAATGCTATATCATTGAGGAATGGGAAGCAATTGGAAGAAGTCCAGTCCAAAAAGAGAAAGCAGGTAACTTTTAATGAGAAACCATCCATTATTGAATCAACATCAGACAACCCGAAAGAATCAGATAAGCCAGCAATTGAGGCAGTGGATGAGCAACCCCCACCATTTGTTGCGAGGCCACCCCCTTCATTCCCTCAAAGGTTGCAAAAGGTGAAAGATAATGCAGCATACAAAAAGTTTCTTGACCTCTTGAAGTAGGTACAAATCAATATTCCACAGGTAGACATTCTGCAGGAGGTGCCCAAATATGCTAAATACGTCAAGGACATTCTGGCCAATAAATGAAGGCTGACTGAGTTCGAAACCGTGGCGCTCACTGAGGAAGTTAGCTCAAGAATTCAAAGCAAGCTACCTCAGAAATTAAAAGATCCGGGTAGTTTTACTATCCAAATCTCAATTGGTAAGCATGCAGTCGGGCGAGCTTTGTGCGATCTTGGGGCAAGTATTAATTTGATGCCGCTATCTGTGTTCAAGCCGTTGGGGTTGGGTGAACCACGCCCAACAACAATGATTTTACAATTGGCTAATCTCTCCCTTGCTCATCCTGAGGGAGTAATTGAAGATGTGTTGGTTCAGGTGGGCTCTTTCATATTCCCAGTTGATTTCATTATCTTGGACTATGAGCCTGATGAGGAAGTCCCATTTATTTTGGGACGTCCCTTCCTAGCTACGGGTCGAGCTATCATTGATGTGTGTGAAGGGAAAATGACACTGCGAGTTGGTGATCAAGTGGAGGTGTTTAATGTTTATAAGGCACTCAAGTTAACTGTCCACTAAGAAGAGCTATCCATGATTACTGTAGTGGAAAGCAAATCAGAGCCAATGGTTCCCTACATGAGTCCTGTTGACCCTCTTGAGCGAGTGTTGGTTGGGGATGAAGAAGATTGTGGGGATGAAACAAGGGGAGACATTGAGAAAATTCTTAAAGTATCTTGTAGTTACCTCCACGGGCTAGGAAAATTTGAATAGTTGAACAAGCCTGTTACTCTAACCCCTCGTAAGCCATCTATTGAAGAGTCTCCAAAGCTGGAACTCAAACCTCTTCCAACACATTTATGCTATGCCTATTTGGGGAACTCTAAGACATTGCCCGTGATCATCTCATCCAGCCTGACCAATACACAAGAACAGAAATTGCTTAGGGTACTTCATGAGCACAAAAAAGGCGATTGGGTGGACCATTGCAGATTTTAAAGGAATCAGCCCATCGTTTTGCATGCATAAAATCTTTTTGGAAGATGGACATCGCTCGAGTGTTGAGTAGCAAAGGAGGCTGAATCCCACCATGAAAGAGGTAGTGAAGAAAGAAGTCATAAAACTGCTGGATTCAGGTATCACTTTTCCTATTTTTGACAGCAACTGGGTGAGCCCGGTTCAATGTATACCCAAAAAGGGAGGGATGAACGTGATTGAGAATGAGAAGAATGAGTTAATTCCTATCCGCACTGTTATGGGTTAGAGAGTTTGCATTGATTATCGAAGGCTCAACAAAGCAACCCACAAAGATCATTTTCCACTCACATTCATTGACCAAATGCTGGACAGATTAGCCGGGCATGAATATTATTGCTTTCTGGATGGGTATTCAGGTTACAATCAAATTTTCATATGCCCAGAGGATCAAGAGAAGACCACGTTTACTTGCCCTTATGGCACCTTCGCCTTCAAGCAAATTCCATTTGGTCTTTGCAATGCACCAGCCACCTCCCAGAGATGTATGATGGCTATTTTCACTGACATGGTGGAAAAATTCGTAGAGGTGTTCATGTATGACTTCTCAGTCTCTGGGTCATCTTATGATAATTGTTTGAAAAACCTGAGCATGGTGTTGACCCATTTTGAAGAAACGAATCTAGTGTTAAATTGGGAGAAGTGTCACTTTATGGTGCAAGAAGGCATTGTTTTGGGTCATAGAGTATCTAAAAGTGGCATCGAAGTTGATAAGGCAAAAGTGGAGGCAATTTTGTGTGATTTCTTGACTTGAAAGTTGAACAAAACTGTTGTGATTGAGTCATGTGCAATGTGTGAGTGAGTTTTAGTGATTTTCCATGCTATCCTGTGTAGTCTAGAACTTCCCCCGTGTGTTAATCGAAGCGAAATTGTAGGTTATGCTAGTCTAGGGGATGACGTAGGCAATTTTCTTGCTTGATCATGGATGTGCTTGTCACATAAGAATTAAAAATTCTCCATTGATAGCCCCTTTGAGACTTTTGACCTTTTCTTTGGTGCCTACATTACAAGTCGTACCCCTCTTTTGTTCTTAATTTGAGATTTTTGCACCTTTTCCTCCTAAGGCACTTAGTCGCTAAAAGAAGTAAGGTGAGATATTGGGGAGTAGCTTTTGAGTGGAGCCATGAAAAGGCGTGTTAGTGCACTAAAAATTGTATTCAAAATCCACTAGCCAATGAACTTTCATGTATAGAGTGTGTGTAGGAAAGAAAGAAAAAAAATGATAGTAAAAGTATGTACAAAAAGATACACACCTCCAAATTTTTATTAATTTGTGCTAGTGAAAATATAGAAGTGCTTAATTGAAAAAGGGCTATGTTGAATATGAATTGTGGCAAGGGAATTGGTTGAGAATAATATGTGTTGATTTGTGAAGGTAGTGTATTAAAGTGCTTAGGAGGGTTAGTCACTATTCCTAAATATATCCTACCCGTCCCTTAGCCTACATTACAACCTTAAAAGTCCTAATTGATCCTAGATTTGGCTAACTTGAATTAGTGGAGATCTACACTACGGGCGAGCTTATGGTACGACCACGGGATGCATATGAATTCTTTGTGAGAGTGAGGGCATTTGTTCAATTGTGTGATGTCCTTAATTTATGTTCAAGAGCATATTTGAATGTGAGGACTATTTATATTCACTCTTTTGCTTGTTGGTGAGGGCACATGATCTCATGAACGATTGGTAATGTTGTAAACTTTCTTGTTGGGTAGGTGCGTGAATTGAGAGGGCTTAGTAGTTGCAAGTTGACTCTTGAGATTGGGTGGTTGCAATTAGGTTATTGGTATGATTGATTAAATTGTTGTACTTGGGCAAGTTTAAAGAAGGGGAAGAATGTGAAATTTTGTATGTTCATACTTGATTGTTGGTATCTATCATAGTTAAGGGGTAAGATGTGTGATCGAAAAGTAAAATACTCCTTGATAATGAACTTGGTACGTGTTGAAGGGTAGTAGATTATCCCATTGCTCGAGGACGAGCAAGAGTCTAAGTGTGGGGTGTTGATGCGTGGCTAGAATTCATGGTTTAAAGCATTATGTGCCTTATATTTTATGTGTGTTAATGATAAAATACACATCGTATGTGCATAATGGAGTCTATTTCATGTGTAGGTGAATTGGAGATGGAAGCCGAGCTCAATGGATGCATAAACGTCAAAAATACGCTCAAGAGTCGAAAAGGAGTGACCCGGGCTATAGTCGGGCATTTGAGTTGTAAAGTCTGGTCATACCAGGCTATAGCTGGGCGTTTGGGCTATAAAGCCTGGTAGGACCAGGCTTCTAGGGGGCGTTAGAGCCCTAACGCCAGGCCTGGCCAGGCTTTATCCGGGCGTTTGGGCAATAAAGCCTGGTCCCTGGTACGGTCCAACCCGAGTTTTGAAGGTTTTAAGTATTTCCCGGTTTGAATAGAAGTCTCCTACACGTTTAGGGCTTGTCTCAAACATATAAATAGACCCAAAAACACAACTTTGAGGGGAGGATNAGTTCACCCAATATATGGTTGTTTCTTCAATTCTGTGTTTAATTGCTTAATTGTTTGGCCAGCAATTTGGTTCTATATACTATCTATGTTATACTTGGGAAAGCCGTATATAGATTAGAGAAGAATTAAAGAGAGCGCGATCTTCACCCTTTAGGGGAGCAGATTTGTGGTTAGGATAGGAATATACCTAGTCACCGTGCTTAATTAAACATCATAATCTTAATGCGTTCTAATAGATTAATTTCATAGGAATATAGGCGTTAATCTATTGATAATAGGCGAGTAGTGCTTTGGGAGAAGGCTATGAGAGTAATTATCGATTAATTAGCAACCAGGACTGAATTATATGAAAGGGAGAGTTAATTAGAAAGCAATACGAGTGGTGAATTGATCACAACCCTGGAATATTTTTCTCTACTGAATACACACAATAATACTCACGTTACTTGACAATTAGTTCTTTCATAGAATCGTAGTATAAAATAGTTACGTTCCTTGATTTTATTTTGGCTTGATTAAATAACAATTATAGTGAATTAGTGAGTAATTTACACAAGTCTCTGTGGGTTCGACATTCGATTTAACATTATATTACTTGCTACGACCACGTATACTTGTGTGTGCGTTTGGGACCGACACTCATATTATTCAGCGGGCACAGACTATCATCTCCTGCTACCCGATTACTATCTTTAAGTTATTTATCTAAAGCACTCTAATCAATTCCAAATTGTACTCTATGCGTGCACTATCCGTCCCTTGCCTATGGTCCAGGAGGCTTTGGACCTCTATTTAGGTAGTTCTAGACCTTAATCATGCTGGCAGTTATGCAAAGTAATTTCTAAGTGATTGCACAGTTGCCTACGGATTATAAGTACAAGCAGTTAATAGACATGTTATCTAGGTGATTTACTTAGTGTTTGGCAGTGATAAGCAATGGTAGATATTCAGAATTACTCAGTTGTTCCTATAGGCATGCTTTCCAGTGGCGTTCAACGAGACAGTGGTTTAAAGCCTAATTTTAGTGCTTAACACAGATAGTGATCACCCTATAGACATGATTCCTATCCTTGATGATTAAAACTGGTTTTAGTTCCTAAAGGCATGCATACTAAATGGACAACTATGACGATAGCATATCAATCGGTTAAATCCTATAGGCATGATTTTTAAAGATGCATATTTGTAGAATATAAATGACCCCATAATCATGATGCTTAATGAGTATGTTGCAATGCAAATTGAACTTTGGTTACTTTTATTTCCTATAGGCATGGTATCTAACATGTAAAAGTAGAATAAGCTAGACGGATAAACATATATAGGCACACAATAGCGGAATTTATTTGATCCAAGTAAACACCTAGAGGCAGGTCATCTAACACACACAATAGCAGAATGAGCTAAGTAAACACCTATAGGTAGGTTATCTAATGCACAATAGCAGAACGCATTTGAGCAAAGTAAATACCTATAGGCAGGTTCTCTAATGCACAATAGCAGAATGAGAAAAGTAAATACTTATAAGAAGGTTATCGAACACACAATATCAGAATGAGCAAAGTAAACACCTATAGGCGGGATTTCTACCCATTCTCGAGAAAATGTTAAAATAAACCCAGTTTAAAAAACATCTATAGGTAGGTTATCTAATGCACAATAGCATAACGTATTTGAGCAAAGTAAATACCTATAGGCAGGTTCTCTAATGCACAATACTAGAATGAGAAAAGTAAATACTTATAAGAAGGTTATCTAACACACAATAGCAGAATGAGCAAAGTAAACACCTATAGGCGAGATTTCTACCCATTCTCGTGCAAATGTTAAAATAAACATTTTCCCAATTTACTAACACCCCAATTTTTATTACAAATAATTATTATAGACTAAAAATTAATGAATGAATTACAAAGTATATAAAACTATAGGAAGCCTACAGCAGGCCCAAATACACCTGGACATCCGAGGTCTTCAACTCATAGTAGCTCCAAAAGCCCAGGTTCATTGAGACACAGTAACCTACAATGCATAATTCACCCATATCTCAAGGATAAGCATACAGAACCCAAATCTCTAGTGTGTCAGAGTTCCCAAAGGCTTCAATAACCCAGGGCAGTGCTCATACTAGAGAGATTGATTAGAAAAAAGCAACTCAAGGAGGACTAGGGAACAAATCCTAGTGTGTTAGAGTTCACAAGGGTATCACATGGACCCCGAGCAGTGCTCACACTAGAGAGGTCAAGGACAGAACCTAAATATCCTTGGGTTTCAGCCGGCTAAGAATGAGGATTCAAAATAGCATAGGTAACAAATGAAAGAGAGTGGGCAATGGTTAAGGGACAGAACTTGAAAAGATGTACTTAGTTTTAGGAAGAAGACATAGCAAAGTTTAAAACACAGAACAGTTGATCAAAAGGTCAACAAGACTTAGAAATAGGTTTATCATTTAGCAAACAATCCATAGGCAGAATCATATTGAAAGAGTTAGGGGGAAACAAGTTTGTAGGATTTACAGAGATTGTCATACACGGGTGCATAACACTAAACAAATTAAAGCCTAAAAGTCCCAATTCATGATAAGTGTGCATCCCAGTATCAAAGAAAGCCATGTTAACTCACATCAGGAAACAAAAACAGCATTTAGACATGGTAGGGAAAACACAAACTTGATAACTACCCTAGAGTCAAGTAATCACTGAAGAATATGGGATCAAGTGAACCAAAGACATGCTGAGAGACATATTAGCAGGGATACAAGATCATAATGGATAGAAAGTCCTTAAAACTGATTCAAACACATTATATATGCTAGACAAACATTGCAAAGATTCGAAGCAATATGAGCAAGTGAACTCGTGTTAAATAGCACCTGTAGGTATTCTAGTATTGACACAGTAAACTTATTAACTTAAAATATTCAATACAAGTGCAAAACTAACAAAGTTTCATACATGAGCAGTCCAGAATGCATTAGCTAAACACTTAAGAGGATTCAGATCATTCAAGTTAGGCGTGAACAATCTCAGAACTAGCAGCATTAGGTGAAATTAAAATATTGAAGAGACTTAAAATGAGTGAGCAGCTAACAGAGTCGCACACAAAAGTAACCCAGAAACACATTAGGCCATGAACTTTAGAGATGAGAACATATGCAGATCATAGATATATAGGAACAAAACTACGAAGTTCAATGATTCACCAGTTAAGCGAAGAAACAATAAGAAATAAAAGTTCATAGTATTCTGAATATCAACAGGAGCAAGAACCCAGAATTTCAGTGGCCTTAGCTTTCAGTCGGTCAAGAACCAGAGTATAAAACAAAATAATGAAAGAACCACAGAACAAAGCTTCAAATTTTAGTGAGGTTATCGCGATTTTCAGGTATGTCCTAAAGGGGAATGGGGAATGGGTTTATATAGCAGTAAAATCGGATGCACGAACAAGGAAAATAGTTGAATAAACACATGTAAGAAAATAAATCAAGTGAAAACATGCGAAGAAAAGGGGGAAATCTCGCATGCAAGTCACTAAAACAAACAAAAAAGTAAAAGTATCAAACTCCAAACCCTAGTTAGGGTTTTAAACTCGAAATCGTACAATTGGTATGATCCAGTTCATCTCACGTATATGGATGGAATCACATAAATCTTCAGGATTGAGTCGATTCTCGTCTGGTATAGAGATGGTATTTTCCAAAGTTAGGAAAATACCTAAGTATTATCAGAATGAATAACCAGTACGAAAGGAATGCAAATAATGGTATAATCCCATTATCAACGAGAGTTGGAGAGGGGATTTGGGGGTGAGACAGCTAGGGTTTGACAGAGATAAAGAGAGCATTGAGAGAGTTTGATCGGCGGTTTTAGAGGGAATGGAGAATTAGGGTTTAGGGTTGGATAATAAAAATGGTAGGTTAATTGTAGGTCGTTGATCTTAGAGATCAACGGCCATGATTTTAAAACGGGACTGGGGCGGGCTAAAGAATTGGGTACCGACCGGATTTTTAGGTTAGAGGTCGTTTGGTTTGGGCTATGGCAGACTGGGCTAAGTTTTGGGTAGTTTTGGGCCACTAATGTGGTCCAAAATTGGTTAGAAAGGGCTATTATTTAAATACCCAAGATTTTATCAAAAAATAATTTATAAAATTAATTAATAAATAATAAGAATATTATTTGAGCTCTAAAATGATTAAAATAATAACTTAACATTATAAAAATATAAAATATTTTTTTTCATAAATAATGTAATTATACATGAATATAGGCTATTATTGCAAAAATATGCAATTAGCCTAAAAATACAAATGTAATTATGAGAAATGAAATAAAATATTTAAAAAATATGCATGTTGGTGTAAATGATGATTTTGGATGATCAAATAATCATAAAAATAATTTGAAGGATAATTATTGGATATTTATATAATAAAAATACCGAAAGAAATTGATTTAAAGCCTTTAAAAATTATAGAAAATTATGAAAAATGCTTGTATAGGTTTATAAACTATATGATGATGCAAATATACTATTTTGAATGTATGTGTGTGTGTGTGTGTGTGTATATATATTTAGAAATATGAGGGGAAAATTGGGTATCAACAGCTGCCCATCTTTACCCGGGAAGGATGAAAGAGTTGTCAGGTAAAGAAATGATGACCATTTTGACCGAATGGAATGTTTTGAGAAATATAGTCTGTACTCTGGTCTTTGATCTGCCTACATATACCTAGTTTTACATGAATCAAACCATGTGTAGTTCTGGATCCAACAGTGAACGAAACTGATGGTGTTGTTATTGGAATGGTCGTGTGTTTCAGGTTGGGTTCTTTTGAGTAGGATAGTATCGGATGAATTTGTGCAAGGTCACGAATGTGAATTTGAGATGTTATGGATGTATCACATGGCATATATCTAAATGGTCATAGAGTAAAAGCGAATAATTGATGGGAGTCGGTTATGTTTGAAACAACGGCAGGGTGTGAATGATATGAGTAGGAACCGGAGTGAAGATTGCTCCCGTTTGAAGACGGTTACCTCCTGGATTACCTACAAAACTTAAAACACAAGGCATGCAAAACATATATGGGGTTATTGCGAGAATTTAAACATGATGCAAATTCCCTTTGGACCATGGAGATTGTCTTTGGACGGTGAGGATGATGTCCTTAGACCATGAGCTCCTGGGCCATGAATAGCATGATAAGGGATTCATAGGCCATGAAATGATGTTCTTGGGCCATGAGAATGGTGACTCTAAACCATGACGCCTTTGAATAATGATGTGCAATATTGAGATATCCTCAGGCCATGACATGGTGTCTTCAGGCTATGAGGATGATGCCTTCGAAAAATTTGGCTATGCTTCAACGTATGAGATGTAAAGACATGATGCTTGAGATGAAACAAGATAGAGCTTAGTATTGTGTAAGGGGGCAGAGCTTAGCCCGAAAGAATAATGCATGGTTTTGAACAGCGCAGCATTTGTGATTATGCAAGGAGAGACAATGCTTAGTCTCATGCAAGGAAGACAGTGCTTAGCCTTATGCAATTAGGGAGGCAGGACTTAACCTTATGCAAGAAGAGGAGAAAATGCTTAGTCTCATACAATGGAAGGCAATGCTTATCCTTATGCAATTAGGGAGACAGGTCTTAGCCTCACGCAAGAAGAGGAGACAATGCTTAGCCTCATGCAATGAAAGGAAGTACTTAGCCTTATGCGATTAGAGAGGCAGGGTTTAGCCTCATGCAAGAAAAGGAGACAATTCTTAGTCTCATGCAATGGAAGGCAATGCTTAGACTTATACAATTAGGGAGGCAGGGCTTAGCCTCATGCAAGAAGAGGAGACAGGGCTTAGTCCCATGCAATAGGAGGCAGATGGAAAAGTAAAGTATTTCTTAGATGAAGATGTTCATGCTAGATAATTTATTTTCTTGAGGGTCGTGTTTTGATGTATCTGCGAGTAAAGTTGTCTTATTTTACCTGCATTCAAAGAAAGATTTGTAATTTCTGTGGTGGGGAAGTTTGGTTCGTGCTTTTGCCTGCTTGCTTTGATTTGGAAATACCATTTGAGTTACCCCGAGTAATATCTGGCTGCCATAGAAATAAAGTTTTCGAAAAGTATGCATGTATTTGATAGACATTGTTATTTTTAAAACATAGTAGTTTACAATATCAAGTAAATTAAATGAACCAATGACTACGACACTATAGAGACATTGCGACTTCTTTGCATTGGAATTTTGATGGTCCTCCTCAAAATTCTGCCCCAGCAATTCTTTGGTCATTCTGCATGTGACGAAGTTTGTTGGATTTACTTCAGAATTTTGAGAATCCTTCTCAAAATTTTACCCCAGTTACTTAACTGGTTCTCTGACTATCTTGCATATGATGACTTCGGCTGGACTTGCTCCGGAATTTTGAGGATCCTCCTCAAAATTCTGCCTTAGTTATTGGTTGTGGGAAAATGAAAATTTTATTGAGATGTGACCGAACCCATAGGGATGCCTACGTATCCCCTCTTAAACGGGAATCAGGTCAAGTGTAGTTTAGTTACATCATGTGAAGAGATTCAAAAGTTTAAACATAGTATCTTTTGACCGCGTCTGAATTAATAGGCTTTGGCCAAATTTCTCCATCCATCTATGCTAGTATGAGTGATCCTCCTGTTAGTACCCTGTGAACCATGTAAGGTCCTTTACAATTAGGTGAGAATTTTCCTTTAGCTTCATCCTGGTGTGGAAAGATCTGTTTCAGCACCAGCTGCCCCGGTGCAAACTGTCTAGGTTTGGCTCTTTTGTTGAAAGCTCTGGACATTCTGTTCTAATAAAGCTGGCCATGACACACTACATTCATTCTTTTTTTGTCAACGAGAGTTAATTGTCATAGCGGCTCCTTATCCATTCTGCTTCACTGAGTTTAGCTTCTTGTATGATTCTCAAGGAAGGAATTTCTACCTCGGCAGGGATGACCACTTCAGTACCGTAGACCAATAGGTAAGGAGTTTCCCCGTTTGACGTGCGGACTGTGGTACGGTATCCCAATAAGGAAAATGGTAACTTCTTGTGCCACTGCTTGTGATTGCTACCATCTTCCTTAGTATCTTCTTAATGTTCTTGTTGGCGGCCTCCACGGCTCCATTCATTTGGGGTCGGTATGCTGTGGAGTTTTTGTGCTTGATTTTGAAGGTCTTGCACATGGATTTCATTATATCGCTATTGAGATTGGAATAATTGTCAGTGATGATGGATTCTGGAACCTCGAATCGACAAATAATATGGTCCTTGACAAAATCTGTGATGACTTTCTTGGTTACAGCTTTTTAAGATGCGACTTCAACCCATTTTGTGAAATAGTCGATGGCCACTAGAATGAACATGTGCCCGTTTGAAGCGGTAGGCTCGATTGGTCCGATGACATCCATTCCCCAGGCAGTGAAAGGCCAAGGTGCGATGGTTGCATTAAGTTCATTTGGAGGTACCCGTATCATACTTGCGTGTATCTGGCACTGATGACATTTCTGGACATACCGGATGCAGTCTGTTTCCATAGTCATCCAAAAGTATCTGGCTCTAAGTATTTTCTTGGCTAGGATGAAACCATTCATATATGGGGCGCATGTTCTAGCGTGTATCTCTTCAAGAAACTTGGAAGCTTCCTTGGCGTCGACACACCGTAATAGCCCTAGATCTGTATTTCTTCTATATAAAATTCCTCCACTCTGGAAGAAATGGTTTGATAGTCTCCAAAGTGTGCGTTTCTTGGTATGGTTTTCATGTTCTGGATATTCTCCTTTTGCCAAATATTCCCTGATATCGTGGAACCATAGATTCCCATCTGTTTTCCACATGAGCACAGTAAGCCGGCTGATTATGAATCCTTACCGGAATAGGATCGATGAAATTCTTTTCCGGGTGTTTTATCATGGAGGACAAGGTGGCCAATGCATCTGCGAATTCATTCTGGATTCTGGGGACATGCCAGAACTCTATCTATGTGAATCTCTTCACCATCTTTTGTACGTGATGCAGATATGGTAATATCTTGGTGTTATTTGTAGCCCATTCTCCTTGTACCTGGTGTATCAGCAGCTCTGAATCGCCAATTACCAACAACTCTTGGATGTTCATGTCGATGGCCAGATTGAGTCCCATGATGCAAGCCTCATATTCTGCCATATTGTTGGTGCACGAAAACCTGAGCTTTGTGGATACTGGATAATGTTGACCGGTCTCTGACACCAAAACAGCTCCAATACCTACTCCTTTGAAATTTGCAGCTCCGTCGAAGAACATTCTCCAACCGTCATAGGCTTCGGTAATATCTTCTCCTACAAACGACACTTCTTCATCGGGAAAATACATTTTCAATGGTTCTTATTCCCCTCCCACGGGATTTTCCGCAAGATGATCTGCTAATGCTTATCCCTTGACCGCCTTCTGAGTCATATAGACAATATCAAACTCACTCAATAATATCTGCCATTTGGCTAGCTTCCCTTTAGGCATTTGTTTTTGAAAGATGTATTTCAGGGGATCCATCCTTGATATGAGATATGTAGTGTAGGCACAGAAGTAGTGCCTTAGTTTCTGGGCTATCTATGTTAGAGCAAAGCAAGTGCTCTCCAGTGGGGAGTATCATGCTTCGTAAGGTGTGAACTTCTTACTCAGATAATATATGGCCTGCTCTTTCCTTCCTGTCTTGTCATGTTGTCCCAAGATGTAACCGAAATCCCCATCTAGTACGAAAAGGTAGAGTAGTAATAGTCCACCCGGTTTTGGCGGGACTAGAACTAGTGTCGTGGACAAGTATTCTTTGATTTTGTCAAAATCTCTCTGGAAATATTCAGTCCAACTGGTTGCGGCATCCTTCTTCAACATTTGGAAAATTGGCTCACACATTACGGTTGATTGGGCTATGAAGCGGCTGATATAATTGAGACGTCCCAAGAAACTCATCACGTCCTTCTTGTTCTTTGGTGGTGGTAAATCCTGGATAGCTTTGACCTTTGACCGGTCTAACTCATATGNACAGTATAACATGACTTATATACTCGTGTCAACCAAGGTGTATGTAGATCTATTCAAATTTTTAATGAAGTTGATTGGAAAAATACGGACTTCTCTACAGAGAATTAGAATTTCGATATGCTAGTGGGTTGCCCGGGATTCGAACCCGGAACTAGTCGGATGGAGTAGATAAGTTCCTTGTTAAATAAAATAAATGTTAATCTTAAATTAAATAAACAAGTAAAGACCTGTCCCCAAGTCGTGCTTGCATTTTTCATTGCACACGGCTTTCCTTATGTATACATCAGTTCCTTTCTTATAGAAATTAGAAAGACTTCCTCGGCGGCTGACAATGAACCCTAACAATTTTCCGGCAAGAACTCCAAAGGCACATTTTGCGGGGTTAAGTTTCAGATTGTATTTCCGCAACCGGTCAAAGAACTTTCTCAAATCTGCTATGTGATCTGCGTCCTTCTTGTATTTGATGATGACATCATCCACATATACCTTTATCTCCTTGTATATCATGTCATGGAAAATGGTTGTCGTGGCCCTCATGTAGGTGGCCCCAACATTCTTTAGACCAAACGGCATCATTTTCTAACAGTACACTCCCCATGGAGTGATGAAAGCTGTTTTTGATGCGTCTTCTTCGTCCATCCAAATCTGATGATAAGCCGCGAAGCAATCTATAAAGGATTGGAGTTCATGCTTGGCGCAGTTGTCGATCAGTATGTGTATATTTGGTAGTGTAAAATCATCTTTGGGACTTGTTCTGTTTAAATCCCGATATTAGACACATACTCTGACTTTCCCCTCTTTCTTTGGAACCGACACAATGTTGGCCAACTAAGTTGGATATTCGACCATCCTGAGGACCTTAGATTTGATCTGCTTGGTGACTTTCTCTTTGATTTTCAGACTCATATCTGACTTGAACTTTCTGAGGTTTCGCTTTATCGGCAGACACATTGGATTGGTGATTATCTTATGAGCCACTATGGATGTACTCAACCAAGTCATATCTTCATACGACCATGCGAAAATGTCTTCATATTCTTTCAGTAAACGGGTGTATTCTTCTTTTTCTGATGGTGACAAGTGAATGCTTATGCGGGTTTGTTTGGCTGTTTATGAATCTCCCAAGCTGACTATCTCAATTTTTTCCAGGTTGGACTTAGGATTATTCTCAAAATTCTCAACTTCTCTGACAATTTCCTCAGGTATCACGTCCTCTTCATCTATCTCTTCTGAATCACTATCCTTATGTTGCGTTGTATCATTACATGCCACAGTTTTTGGTTCATCATGATAAGTAATAATAATGTTGTAGAGAGAAAAATATAAAATATAATAATAAATACTAGAATATCAATGCATTAGATAAATCTTGAGAACATTAAAACAAGTACGGCCCGATAACTCGAGCAATTATTTCAAAACAAAATGCGTCTAAACAAAATACTAAAAATGTCTTGAATGCTTAAAATTGCTTTTTTTAAAAATAGATCATGCTAATTGCCAGGCTACCCAGGAACTCGATGGGCCCAGGATGGTGCAGCAGTCCAATTTTTGAGAACAGATCCCTTTCCTATGGTCTGCATTGTAACGTCTTCATCCTCATCCTCCTCAACTATTGCGTTGCAATCCATGTTTTCATCATCCAAAAATAGGTTCCTTAGTCCAGCTAAAGCTTCATCTTCGTCGGATCCCCATATCATGTCAGTATATTGAAACGTCTGGTGCAAATGTGGTATTGGTTGTTCAAGGGGATAATAAGGACCAGGCCACAAGGGCGACCAATCCTGGTACTCTTGCCAAGTGTGCTGATATCCGAGTCCAAAAGTTGTACCGTGACGCTTTAACTGTATCGATTTTGTGATTCCCTGGAGATTCTTGCCAAGACCCTTGTCGGGTTCGTACCCTGTCCATGCCAATATACTTTCTATTTTGTTGCTCCACCATTTATCTTTTTCAATTTCATTGACACACTCGATGCGATGGTACGTTTCTCCACCCAACTTCCTTCTATTATCGACAACCGGTATGTTTTGGTTGGTGTAAATGGGATTACTTCCGTCTCCATGAATGATCACCTCCTGATGATTCCATTCGAACTTCACGGCCTAGTGAAGCGTAGAAGCTACGGCTCCAGCAGCATGTATCCAAGGTCGTCCCAACCACAGATTGTAGGTAGTAGATAAGTCCAATACTTGAAACTCAACATCAAAAACCAAGTCGGACCCATCTGCAAACATAGGTTGATTTCCCCAATCGTGGCCCTTTGGGACCCGTCGAATGCTTTCACGTTCATAGTTTCTGCTCGTATTTCATGCAAACCTTTATCCAATCTCTTCAAAGTAGTCAATGGACAAATGTTGAGACTCGAAACCCCATCTATCATGACCCTGGCGATGAATTTATCCTCAAACTACATTGTGTTGTGTAGTGCCATGTTGTGACTCAATCCTTCTGGTGGCAATTCGTCTTCGTGAAAGGTGATCTTGTGGCTTTCCAACACTTGTCCCACCATATTGGCCATTTCTCTGCTGATAATGTTGTTGGGTACATAAGCCTCGTTCAATATTTTCATTAATGCATTTGTATGTGCTTCAAAATTTTGTAGCAGTGATAGAATAGATATCTGAGCAGGGGTTTTGTTCAGATGATCAACTACAAAATATTCTCTTTCTTTCACCTTCCTCCGAAGATCATCCGGTCCTATTTCAACGATAGGCTGCTTGGGAGCGGCTTCTTTACTTGTTCCTCCCAAATTCTCGGGTGTATAGACTCTACCCATCCTGGTCATCCCTTGTGCTGCACCAGATTCTTCCGTTTTTGCTTTTCCTTTCCTCCTGGCTTCTGCAACATAGTCCCATGGTACGGCGTTGAACTTAAAGGATGGTGTGGATGCTACCGTCACAGTGAAGGGTGTGGTCACTTCTACTTCAAACGGAGCAGGTACAGCTGTAAGTTGTTACTTCCACTTTGAAAGGGGTTGGCACGGCTACTTCAACTTCGACTGGAGGCTGTATCTATACCACAATAGGAGTAAGAGTGACCACGGGTTTCTTAGGGTCATCCCCTTCTCGAATAAGCCCAATTGACCCTTCCGGGTCCTATTCTTCGTCATTCTCTATCACATTCACACTCTCGCCCCTGTGATCTGGGAGGGGATTGTTGTGGACGTTAGGTGTAGCCTCCTTCGCTTGTATGACCTTGGTATCAATTATTGTATGTATCTTGTCTTTCAAAGTGCGACATTCATCGATGGTGTGACCTTTCATGACGGAGTGGTAGGCATATGTCTTGTTTGGATTGGCCCACTGGGAAGAGTTTTCCATAGCAACAGCGGGAATGGGGGTGATATAACCGGCAACCTTCAGTCTTTCATAAAGCTGATCAATGGGTTCAGCAATGGGAGTGTATTGTCCAGGTGGTCCACGGCCAAAATTTGATTTGGGGTTTCTAGTAGTTTTGGCGGGCCGATGGTGATGAGTGGTAATATGCAGGTTGTGTGTTATAAGTATGGTAGGTGGTGGCGGGTTGTTGGTATCTGGGAGGTGAAGGATGATATGTGGGTGGAGGTTTTCGATATGTAAGAGGAGATTTTGGATCTTGAGCTACCATTACGGCCCCTACTTCTTTCCTTTTGGATATGCCCCCTGACTGCAAAGCTTTGTTTGTAGCCTGTAATGCCTCAAAATTAGTTACCATTCCGTTCTTGATCCCTTCTTCAATCCTTTCCCCCAGCTTGATGATGGAGAAGAATTTGTGATTCTTGATAGCCATTAACCTCTCGTAGTATTGTGGATCCTGGGCTCGGACGAAGAACTTGTTCATCTGTTCTTCTTCCAATGCTGGCCTTACTTTCGCAGCTTCATATCTCCACTGAGTAGCATATTCACGAAAAGTCTTTGTCGGCTTCTTCTTGAGATTCTGGATATAGAAGACATCTGGCGCATTCTCCGTATTAAATATGAACTGATCCATGAAATCTGACGCCATGCTTACCCAGCTAACCCACTTCTTGATATTTTGACTGATGTACCACGATAGGGCATCTCCAGTGAGGCTTCTCATGAATAATTTCATGTGAATCCTATCATATTTTCAAACCCCTACGAGCTTGTCACAGTATGTCCTTAGATGCACTTTTGGGTCACCTGTTCCATCAAACATTTTAAACTTGGGAGGTTTGTAACCCTCTGGCAGTTCTACGTCCAGCTGAATGCACAGATCCTCATAGTTCAATCCCTCAATGCATTTACCTCCTTCGATACCTTGGACTCGACTTGTGTGCTTCTTAAGTTCCTCTGCCATATTCTTGATGAGCAGGTCCTTCTCGGCGGATTTTGGTGTGTATGGGGTTTGTTGAGTGGGGTGAGGTGGAGTTTCTACATACATGGGGTTATTTTGGTAGATACCGGGGATTTGGGTGTAGTGGTGATCATTGGTTGAATTATGTGGATCAAGGGTAGGTTGTGGTGTATTCTGAGGGGTATGGTAGTTGGTGTTTTGTGGATACTGAGTTGGATGATGTTGGTGCTAAGGAGGGGTTGGTGTTGGTGGAGGGTTAGGATTTTGAGAAGGTGTGGCGAATTGATGAAAGCGGGAGGATTTTGTGGATGTTGGTTTTGTGTGTTTTGAGAAGGTGCTAGGTTATGGGCCTTTTGTCAGTTAATACCCAGGACATTTAAAGCGAGGGAGAGGTTTGCCATGTTGCGGACCTACTCAAGTTCCCCTTGCAATTTTAGTATTTTCTGCTCCAATCGTAGAACCAAATCATTTTGTGTCGTTGTACTCCCACCATCTGAAGTTTCAAAATTATCCACATGCGCAACGTTATCTTTTCTGATACTACTCATGTCATCCATCTTAGCCTTTCATTTACTTTTAGGATCACTTGGAGGAGGAGAAGGTGGAGGACCTTTGGATCTGATATGATAAGTTGATAATGCCATTATGAACAAACCAACCTTAGGGGGTGGGAATAATCAAAACAAAGAAAAGGAAAAAGGTAAACAAGTCAGTAGGGGATTTTGGAAAGATATTTGCAGTATTTAAACATGTATCATAAATTGGTGTCCTAATTTTTGGGACCTCATTGTGCCTGAGGTAGGCCTAGCGGCACGTAGATTTGGAGAAACTTAATGCCGATAATTGCCTCATTTCGTTAATGTAATAAATAAGTCAAACCTTTAAAACGACAATAATAATAAAAATATTTGCTAATGGAATTTTCCTTATTACATCAATTTCTAAAACGACTCTTAGAAAAACAAGTAAACAATAATTCTAATCTACTGGGTCCCGGAGGAACCTTCTCCAAGCTTGTCCTTCTTGGCCCCATCGATCATATTTCCCAGGTCGTGCATGTCCAGCAGCAGGTATGCCCTTGCTAGGTGTCCTCCTTCATTTCCCACTGCATTCTAACAATCCACGATCCTTTTCCTCATCTTCCTCTCAAATTCCATCAGACCCTGCTCTAAGTATTCCAACCTCTCTGTTGATTTTGTAGCAATTTCTCTCCATTCATTGATTGATTCTATGTCTACCTTGTGTTGTTCCAAATATCCGGCCTCAAACTCAAGGATCTCTTGCGCAGCCTCTTGTATTTTGCCTGTGCTTCAGCAGCATCGTCTATGACCCTATTTCCTCGATCGATACCTGGCTCGACTTCTCCTGCTATGTCATCACCCAACCATGATAAGTAGAAATACACATGACCGGTGTGGTACCGATCTGGTTTGATGGTATCCTTCTCCATAATAATATTCAGATGCCACATGTGTTGAGCCTCACACTTGAATGGAATGGCATCACCCTGAAAGTCTGCTTTGTAGTAAACCATCTTAGAAACTCGTAGTATGACGTGTTTTCCCCCAGCTTGTCTCATGACCATGATAGGATCATAAGAATAGATACCCCCCAACCCGATCAGCACCAAGTGAGGAACATCCCTTGATCTGATGATGAACTCGCTAGTAGGGAACCACTCAAACATCCCATGGACCTTGTCATCAGTCAAGTTGCTAAATAAGTGTACCCAATCCACAGAGTTTACCGGTTGTGCAAACCCATCTGGGATGAAAGTCATTCTTTTTGGATGGTGAAAAGCTATGTGGTCATTCCATGGTCACCGTGGAAATTCCTGACAGTACTGTCCTCTTTGAAGATGCTCCTCCAACAACCAAATTTGCAGCAACAAATTACAACCCTCAAAATGTCTGAATCTCTTCTTGCAGTGGTCCAGGGCTCGGTATATCTCTGCCATGATCATTGGGACAATAGTGTAAGTATGTGCCTCAATCACTTCTATTAAAGTCTTGGTAACCATAGCCAAACGAGTGTGGATCCTGTCTCCTTGAATTGGAAATACTATCATCCCTAGAAAACAGACGATGAACAAAAAACCCGACGATGAGTCCAACCTAGGGAGGTAATAGCAAACTCATCATGATACATATGGTAGGATTTTTTGTGGCCATAATGCTCGTAAAGGAAGTCGAAAGGTATGTAGGACTTCTTCAAGAAGATTAACTCGTCATTCATTCTAAGACCCATCAATTTCAGAAACCCGCTAGAAGTACAATTTTCCGATACTAACAAACCAGGGCTATCCCAGGGTAGCCCAGCAAAACCTCCAATTTCCTCAAGAAGGAGAGTCATCTCTATATTACCAAAACGGAAAACAACCCTTTTTTCATCCTAGAACATAGTAGCAGCCTCGATCAGTGCATTGTTTGGCTGAATTTCCAGTAAAGAAGGCAAATTTCCAAGAATTCTTTTCACATGGTTCTTGTCGCTTGGCGAGAGATTTTCCCACCAGTATAGCAATAAGGGTGAAACATTCCGGACCATGCCGAACCTGGGGACTTCGTGCCTCATTTCTGCAAAACAGATAAAGTTAACCCTTTCCCCCTCCAAGTTTGACTACTTACACATTAATGATTACCATATCGGCACGTTTTCTCCAAATAATGCACATATCATGATCGTTCCCGTTGGGATTATGGAAATCCCGATGGCCTTCGGACAAGGCTTTCCTTAGAGAGTTATTATGCGGAAAACATACTAACTCATGCTAGGTTTGGACATGATGCATGCACAGTTAACATCAGAGCAGGGTTTCTATAGAAGTATAGACTAGTACCCTCAAGCGGACAACTTGAGAGTGAAAGGCACGGAATCGTCGACTACACTGTTGATCGACTAGTTTTACCGCGAATAAACCTTTCCAAATTTAAAAGGGTAATATAGGAAGAGCGCGGACACTCATCAAGTGCCGCTATGGTATTAGTTGTGCACGAGTGGAATATGATGCAGAGCATGTAATTATGAAAAAATAAAACAACACATTGCCAAGTATTTTGCATGATGAAAACCGATAATGCGGTATTTAATGATTGTAAAGACGGGAAAGAAAGAAAAACAAGGAA
This sequence comes from Nicotiana knightiana, assembly GCA_005239525.1. Lineage (NCBI taxonomy): Eukaryota > Viridiplantae > Streptophyta > Magnoliopsida > Solanales > Solanaceae > Nicotiana > Nicotiana knightiana. The sequence goes on along the minus strand of ML387623.1, from coordinate 14,545 downwards.
GGAGGTAGTTCGTATATTGGAAAATTATAATAAAGTAGTAAGAGGGGTAGGTATTGGGAAAGACCTAAAGATTGAAGCCAGCGAATATGATTTGCATATTATAACAAGATTAAACGAAGAATTGCATATAAAGGGGAAAATAGGAAGGGGTGTGCATGTAGCAAATAAATGGTGAATTCAAGCATAAAATAACAAAGACACGCTTATCGAGGGGGACTAATTCACACAAACCAAGTTCATTATGGTAAGAACCTAAGGAAATCCCTAGCAGAGTCGCCATGCTGTCAGGCCCCCTTTTTTTCGCGAAATCGGGTTTCGACATTGACAACTCTTTTAAGGAAGGGTTTTAAAAGAGAGAGTCACCACCTAACAGATTAAGGTGCGTTAGGGAATCTTTTGTAAATGACTCGGGTTTAATAGTTTGCGTCACCAAATATCATGTAAGGACTCAAATTACCTCAAGGAGAAGGTGTTAAGCACTCCTCAAGGTCCACAGCGGTGGGTCCCGGCCGAACTCAAATCATGTGAATTAGTCTAATAGAGAAGAGAAAGAGAGAATTAGTAGGTAACTGATTACTATCTTTAAGTTTTGTAGCCTAAAGGATCACCCCGTGCAACATAAATAATACTTAGTAACTCCCCAAGATGAGGGTGTTACTCATATTATTCAGCGGGCACAGACTATCATCTCCTGCTAAGTGATTACTATCTTTAAGTTATTTATCTAAAGAGCTCTAATAAATTCTATATTGTACCCTATGTGTGCACTACCCATCCCTTGCCTATGGTCCAGGAGGCTTTGGACCTCTATTTAGGTAGTTCTAGACCTTAACCTAGGTTTCTCAAAAGGGAAAATACTAAGCGACAGACAAAATAGTTAGGACTTTCATTTATAAGCAAATAAGGGCTCAAGTTGGCCTCTGCAATTAGGCAGAAAATGCACGCAACAAATTAGGCGTTTGACAGTTTTAGCGATTAAAGTCGTTAGGTCCTATAGACATGATTTCTATGGGGATTTTGGATTTTAATCATGCTGGCAGTTACGCAAAGTAATTTCTAAGTGATTGCACAGTTGCCTACGGATTATAAGTACAAGCGGTTAAAACTTATAGACATGTTATCTAGGTGATTTACTCAGTGTTTGGAAGTGATAAGCAACAAGAGATATTCAGAATTACTCAGTTGTTCCTATAGGCATTATTTCTAATGGAGTTAAACGAGACAGTGTTTTAAAGCCTAATTTTAGTGCTTAACACAGATAGTGATCACCCTATAGACATGATTCCTATCCTTGATGATTAAAACCGATTTTAGTTCCTATAGGCATGCATACTAAATGGACAACTATGACGATAGCATATCAATCAGTTAAAATCAAATAGGCATGATTTCTAAAGATGCAGATTTGCAGAATATAAATGACCCCATGATCATGATGCTTAATGAGTATGTTGCAATGCAAATTGAACTTTGATTACTTTTATTTCCTATAGGCATGGTATCTAACATGTAAAAGTAGAATAAGTTAGACGGGTTAAACACATATAGGCACACAATAGTGGAACGTATTTGAGTAAAGTAAACACCTAGAAGCAGGTTATCTAACACACACAATAGCAGAATGAGCAAAGTAATCACCTATCGGTAGGTTATCTAATGCATAATAGCATAACGTATTTGAGCAAAGTAAATACCTATAGGCAGGTTCTCTAATTCACAATAGCAGAATGAGCAAAGTAAATACTTATAAGCAGGTTATCTAACACACAATAGCAGAATGAGAAAAGTAAACACCTATAGGCATGATTTCTACCCATTCTCGTGCAAATGTTAAAATAAACCCAGTTTTCCAATTTACTAACACCCCAATTTTTATTACAAATGATTATTAGAGACTAGAAATTAATGAATGAATTATAAAGTATATAAAACTATAGGAAGCCTGCAGCAGGCTCAAATACACCTGGACTGGCTAGGCCTTCAACTCATAGTAGCTCCAAAAGCCCATGTTCATACAAACACAGTAACCAGCAGTGCATGATTCACCCATATCTCAAGGATAAGCATACAAAACCCAAATCTCTCGTGTTTTAGAGTTCCCAAAGGCTTCAAGAACCAAGGGCAGTGCTCACACTAGAGATATTGATCAGAAAAACACAATTCAAGGAGGACTAGGGACCAAATCCTAGTGTGTCAGAGTTCACAAGGGTCTCACGTGGACCCCGAGCAGTGCTCACACTAGGGAGATCAAGGACAGAACCTAAATAGCCTTGGCTTTCATCCAGCAAAAAATGAGGATTCAAAATAGCATAGGTAACAAATGAAAGAGAGTGGGCAATGGTTAAGGGACAGAATTTGAAAAGATGTACTTAATTTTAGGAAGAAGACATAGCAAAGTTTAAAACACAAAATAGTTGATCAAAAGGTCAACATTTAGAAACAGGTTTATCATTTAGCAAACAATACATAGGCAGAATCATATTGAAAGAGTTAGGGGAAACAAGTTTGCAGGATTTACAAAGATTGTCATACACGAGTTCATAATACTAAACATGTGTCACGACCCCAAATCCTAAGCCGGCCGTGATGGCGCCTATCATGGAACTAGGCTAGCCAACCATTACAGACTATCATAATATCTCATAATTTCCCAAAATTAGCAGATTTTTAAAACAGCAAAATGAGATGAACAATCTATACACTACCCCAAAACCTAGAGTCAATTGTCATGAGCATCTAGGACTGTAAATACAATGTAGAATAAGGTGACTTGCTACTACAAAAGCCTGAAGTACAACAGAAAAAGGTTATGAACTGAGGAAAGGAAAGGAGGTGAGATGGGAAGCTGAGCAGCTACCTCGATCCTCGAACAAACTCCAAACACGCCCGAAAATCAACTAGTGAGATGGTCCGGTACCTAGATCTGCACACAGAGGTGCAGGGAGTAACTTGAGTATGCCAACTCAGTAAGTAATCAAAGTAACTAAAAACTTGAGTGTAGTGACGAGCATTTATAAATCATGTAAATCCATATAATGAGTAACAGTGGAAATGAATAAATCAAGTCAGGAATCTACATTCCGAATATTTGATAAAACTATAGTTTCCATTTTTTAAAATCTCGCATAAAAATATTTGTCCAACATTATCATTAGAGGCTCAGTGTAAACAAGAGTGAAAACAGTAGTTTCATAGAAATATAAGCCCCTCGGGCACAGTATCACTCACAATAAAGCCTCTCGGGAAAGCCTCCCAGTCACTCGTGACTCCACTATCAGTATCTCATGCTCACTCTAAACACTCGTACTCAGCAAGTACCATGAATATACACAACTGCTGCATCGGACAGCCCGATCCAATACATGTATATATATATCTATATTGTTACGGCATTCAGCCCGATCCATATAACATACGCTGCGGCGTGCAGCCCGATCCATATGATAGTCGACTGCACCCACTGGGGGTGTACAGACTCCGGAGGGGCTCCTACAGCCCAAGCGCTATATTTGTTGCGGCGTGCATCCCGATCCGATATGTATATTGTTGCGGCGTGCAGCCCGGCCCATATATAATATATATATTACTGTGACGTGCAGCCCGATCCATATATAATCTATATTGCTGCGGTATGCAGCCCGATCCATATGTTATATATAAAATATATTGTTGCGGCGTGCAGCCTGATCCATAACTATCCTCACATGCTCGGATCTCGGCCTCACTCGGTCATCCTCACAAGCCACTCGGGCAATTCATCTCAACTCACGGGAGTCAGCCCAAAATACCTCTCAGAGTTTCAAAACAGTGTGATAACAGTGAAAATAACAACAATTAGAAAACATGACTGAGTTCGCAATTGTTCTATCAGGATAGTGTGAGAATAGTGTAAAAGTACCTCTGAGGGTCTAAACAGGTCGGCACAAGGCCCCAAACATGGCTCACAGCCCATAAACAAGTATAAATATCTAAAATACAGGATATCGCAAGGCTTCAAATAGCATACGCGGCTTAATAGTCGCTACGAAACGGCCAGGTCACAATCTCTATCGGTGCACGCCCATACGCTCTTCACCTAGCATGTGTGTCACCTAATTTACCAAAAAAATATCAATGGGGTTTCATACCCTCGGGTTTAGAGTTACAATTATTACTTACCTCAAAATAGCTCAAAAGCTACTCCACGATGCTCTTGCTTCGAATTGGCTCCCAAATGCTCTGAATCTAACCAAAACCAGATTAACATCATTAAGCTACGCTAAAGGAACAAAACTCAATCAAAAGTTATCAATTTTAGGCACGATTCTCGAAATTGGCCAAACCCAAGCCCTGGGCCCACGTCTCAAAATTCGATAAAAATTACAAAACTAGAATCATCATTCCCTTACGAGTCTATCCATACCAAATTTACCAAAACCGACCTCAATTTCCCACTCAAATCACCAAAAGAAATTTCCAAATTTTCCTCCCATTTTTAACGTTTCTACTTTAATTCCTCAAATTGCATGGTGAAAATCAAGACAAATTCATGAAATTGAACCAAAAATGATTGAAGAAAACTTATCACAAGAATCCCACTACAAATATCGTCCAAAATCTCCTTCCCCCGAGCTCTCTAATGGAATATTGAGTTATGGCCAAGAACCACCGAAATTAGAACTTAAAACTGCCTGCCCAGGTCATTAACTCACTGCAATCGCGGGACCACCCATGCGATCGCATACTAACTCCAAATTTTACACATTGCGATCGCACAATTTACCCACGCGATCGCTAAGCTTCGACTCCCTGACCTATGTGATCGCTTACCCAGTCACGCGGTCGCGAAGAACAATTGCAACAACCTCACGCGCCCCCTTTTCTTCTATGCGGTCGCACAAGGAACCACGTGACCGCACTGCTCAATACTGACCTATGCGATCGCAAACCTTATTATGCAATCGCATAGAACAAATTTTCCTGCCTCAATCTTTACTCTACGCGATCGCAGATGAACTCACGCGATCGCAATGAACAAACCATTGCTGCTAAAACACCAGAAAACCAGCAATCTCCGAAAGACCAAAAGTGCCCGTTTGAGCATCTGATAACATCATTCAAACTTAGTCGATCCTTCGAAACACCAAAAACAACGCAAAAACACCAAAATCACATCAAATTCAAGCCTATGAACTTTGAAATTTCTAAATTTCACCAAAGATGCCGAAATCATCCAAAACACATCTGATTGACCTGAAAATTTGCACACATGTCCAAATGGAAATTACGAACCTGCTCCAACTGTCGGAATTCTATTCCGACCCCGATAGCCTATTTTCCCCTGTCGACCGGATATCGCCAAAAACTAACTTTCGCCAATTCAAGCCTAATTCTACGCCGGACAACAAAACTTCATTCCGAACACACTCCTAAGTCCCAAATCACCTAACGAAGCTATCTGAGCCATAAAATCCACATTCCGAGGTCGTTTACCAATAAGTCAACTCCCAGTTGACTTTTTCAACTATTAAGTTAATTTAAGAGACTAAGTGTCTCTGTTCTCACCACGGCCACTCCGAACCCGAACCAACCAACTCAACACAACATAAATAGGCTAAGCAACATACAATAAGGCATAAACGGGGGAAACGGGGCTAATCTCACGAAACGATCAGTCGGGTCGTTACAACATATTAAAGCCTAAAAGGTCCAATTTATGCTAAGTGTACATCCCAGTTTCAAAGAAAGCCATGTAAACTCACATCAGGAAACAAAAATAGCATTTAGACATGGTAGGGAAAACACAAAATTGATAACTACCCTAGAATCAAGTAATCACTGAAGAAATATGGAATCAAGTGAACCAAAGACATGCTGAGAGACATATTCGGAGAAATTTGAGCAAGTGAACTCGTGTCAAATAGCACCTGTAGGTATTCTAGTATTGACACAGTAGACTTATTAACTTAAATGATTCAATGCAAGTGCAAAACTAACAAAGTTGCATACAGGAGCAGTCCAGAATGCATTAGCTAAACACTTAAGAAGATTATGATCATTCAAGTTAGACGTGAACAATCTCAGAACTAGCAGCATTAGGTGAAATTAAAATTCTGAAGAGACTTAAAACGAGTGTGAGCATAATAGAGTCGCACACAAAAGTAACCCAGAAACACATTAGGCCATGAACTTTGGAGATGAGAACATATGCAGATCATAGATACATAGGAACAAAACTATGAAGTTCAGTGACTCACCAGTTAAGCGAAGGAACAAGAAGAAATAAAATTCCACAGTATTTTGCATATCAACGGGAGCAAGAACCCAGAATTTCATTGGCCTTGGATTTCAGCCGGCCAAGAACCAGAGTATGGAACAAGATAATGAAAGAACCACAAAACAAAGCTTCAAGTTTTAGTGAGATTATCACGATTTTCAGGTCTGTCCTAAAAGGGAATGGGGAATGGGTTTATATAGCAGTAAAATCGAATGCACGAACAAGGAAAATAGTTGAATAAACACAGGTAAGGAAAGAAATCAAGTAAACACAGGCGAAGAAAAGGGTAAAATCTCGCATGCATGTCAGTAAAACAAACAGCAAAAGAAAAGTATCAAACTCCAAACCCTAGTTAGGGTTTTAACTCGAAATCAGACAACTGCTATGAAGGATCCAGTTCATCTCACGTATATGGATGGAATATCACACAAATCTTCAAGATTGAGTCGATTCTCGTCCGATATAGAGGTGGTATTTGCCAAAATTAAGCAAATACCTAAGTATTATCATAATCGATTAACCAGTACCAAAGGAATGCAAATATGGTAAGCAAATAATGGTAAAATCCCATTATCAACGAGATTTAGATAGAGGATTTGGGTGTTACGCCCCACAATATTACGATTATGTTATGCCTTGCAGTACTACATTACGATGATGTTACATTTCGCAGTATTAAATTACGACAATATTGCACCCTGTAGTATTGTACGTTAGATTTATCGTAAGGTAATTAACATCAGCCCAAGAAAAAGATTATTTGGATATTATAAGGATTATGCTATTGCAAACAAGTGATATCGTGAAGGATAAAGGGTACACGAATTAAAGAAAACGAGTTTCGTTGAAAGTAGCCAATTTGGGATAAAATACGGGTCGAGCGATAATACCTGATAATTATGAACTAGTACCATGCAAGGTACCATATGATCGTGATAAAGTGATGTATAAAGTATATTTAAAAAATAGTAGTATTTTTAGGTAAATCGAGATAATTCTTAATTATACGAGTAATTGGTTAATTACCGGGTAACGGGACATTACCCAGTTAACTAATAAGTGGATAGAAATTACTAAATTACACGTGGCAAGAAGCCACCATTCAAGAAATGACTAAGTAGTCACTTATGGCTAGGTGGCTACCTAAGCATAAATGGGAATTAATGCTTTATCAAAACAAGACTTATACAAGTCTTGTTACATTTTCCATATTGAACAAAGTGAGAACCAAAAAAAAACGTTATCCATTCAAAAAGAAAACCATCTTTATTGGTTTGATGTCCAGAAAGCTTCAAAGAAGCAAATTTCATTCAAATATTTTCAAAGAATCAGAAGCATCTTGGTTTGATGTCCAGAAAGCTTCAAAGAAGCAAATTTCATTCAAATATTTTCAAAGAATCAGAAGCATCTTGGTTTGATGTCCAGAAAGCTTCAAAGAAGCAAATTTCATTCAAATATTTTCAAAGAATCAGAAGCATCTTGGTTTGATGTCCAGAAAGCTTCAAAGAAGCAAATTTCGTTCATATAATTTCAAAGAAACAGAAGTAGATTTCGTTCCAAGAATTCAAAAAAAAAAAAGCAGAAGCTTAATCCGATTTTTTTTGAGTTCTAAGTTCAATCAACGAAGGTTCTCCAACGAAATACTATACAGAATTTTCCCTATTCCAGGTATGTTAAGGCTATCCCTTCTTTCTTTTGGCACGGTCCAAATTATACGGAAGAAACGAGCAAACTCATGGTTTCCATAAATTACTCTATTCATAGAAATACTAGGGGTGTCTATATTCTTGATTCCCCATGTGAATTATTATTATCTTCTGTTCATTGGTCTCGAAAATACGTATATTGGTAAAGTTTATTTCATGATATTAATCAGAGGCATAATGGCTTTATGACGTACCGAGAGATTTTATTGACGTATTTCATATGCATTTCATCCATGCATATGCACATTGACCCATGACCAAATGGCGTTATATACGCGTATATATGTAAATATATGTATATGGGATATGGGAAAAGGTTACGGCGTTATACACGCACCACTACTTGATCAGTTTGTATATGATGATGATGTTGCCCATAGTGGCTAAAATATGGTTCAAGCGGCGTTATATACGCATATATACGTATGTATATTCAAACAGTGTTATATACACGTATATATGTATGTATATATATGTATATGGGATATGGGAAAGGTTATGGCGTTATATATGCACCACTACCTGATCAGCTGGTATACGATGATGATTTTACCGACAGTGGTCGATATGATATGATGGGATGCCCTCAGAGGCTGATGATGTTATGAAACATGTACCTATGCACGACATGACATTCATACGCATATGCATGACGCTAAAAGTAATTTATGATTTACAAAGCTATTCATGCTTACAGGTTGAGTCATGTGCTCTATATTTCTTCCATGTGTCTTATGTACTTATTTATGTGCCTTACATACTCGGTACATTATTTGTATTGACGTCCCTTTTGCCTGGGGACACTGCATTTCATGCTCGCAGGTCCCGATAGACAAGTCGAGAGCCCCCAAGTAGGCTATCAGCTCAGCGGAAGATGTTGGTGCGCTCCATTTCCTTCGGAGTCGCTTGTTTGGTTAGTATGATTTAGACGGGTATTGTTTGGTATGGAGGGACTCTATCCCAACCTTTTTGACATTTATGTACTCTTAGAGGCTTGTAGACATATGTCGTATACGTGGAAGATTGTACGGCCTTGTCGGCCTATGTTTTGAGTTTATAAATGATTATGTTGGCCTATTAGGCCCGCATGTCTTGTGTATATGATGATGTAATAAGAATGATATGTTACGTTGGTACTCGGTCTAGTAAGGTACCGGGTGCCCATCACGGCCCATCGATTTGGGTCTTTACATTGGGGGTGAGACAGCTAGAGTTTGACAAAGATGAAGAGAGCATTGAGAGAGTTTGAGGGAGGCGAGTTTAAAGGGAATGGGAATTAGGGTTTGGGGTTGGGTAATTAAAATGGTAGGTTAATTGTAGGCCTTTTATCTTAGAGATCATCGGCCAGGATTTTAAAACGGGACTGGGGCGGGTTAAAGAAATGGGTACCGACCGGGTTTTTGGGTTAGGGGTCCTTGGTTTGGGCTATGGAGGATTGGGCTAAGTTTTGGGTAGTTTTGGGCTACTAATGTGGTCCAAAATTGGTTAGAAAGGGCTATTATTTAAATATCCAAGATTTTACCAAAAAATAATTTATAGGTTATTATTGCAAAAATGTGCAATTAGCCTAAAACTGCAAATGTAATTATGAGAAATGAAATAAATTTTTAAAAAATATGCATGTTGGTGTAAATGATGAGTTTGGATGATTAAATCATCATAACAATAATTTGAAGGATAATTATTGGATATTCATACAATAAAAATGCAGAAAAAAATTAATTTAAAGCCTTTAAAATTATGGAAAATTATGAAAAATGCTTGTATAGGTTTATAAACTAGATGATGATGCAAATATACTATATATATATATATATATATATATATATATATATATATATATATATATATATATATATATATGAGGGGAAAATTGGGTATCAACATCTCGCACTATATGAACAATGGCTAGATGATGCACCATGATAAACTGGACGAGCCATCTGAGCGGGCCTATAGGGACGACCATTGCTGTGGTGGAACTGAACCCAAAAGAAACACCGTCGAAACCACCCAAACCACGAGGCATCTTGGCCTCACTCTCCTTACGCTTCTGACTACGGACAAACTCTAGCCGCCGAGCAATGTCAACAACCTCGTCGAACGTAGCACCTGATACACTCTCTCGAGTCATAACAAAATGGTACCGATAGTAGAGGCCATCAATGAACCTCCTAATCCTCTCCCTCTCAGTGGGGACCAACCAAACTGCGTGATGAGCCAACTCTGGAAACCTCATCTCATATTGGGTCAGAGACATGCCATCCTGAAGCAGTTGCTTCTCTCTGCGAGTCTGTGGAACAAACTACTCCAAGAAGAGATCGGAGAACTTGTGCCAAGTAAGTGGTTCCATACCGACTTGTCTGCGCCTCTCAGAGGCCTTCCACCATCTATAGGCAACCCCAGTAAACTGATTAGTAGTGAACGAGACCCCACTAGTCTCTAGAATACCCACCGTACAAAAAGTTCGATGGCACCTATCCAAGAAGTCCAGGGCATCCTCAGACTCAGCCTCACTGAATGATGGAGGTTGGAGCCTCCCAAATCTCTCTAGTCTCATTTGCTCATTGTAAGTCATAACAGGACCCACATGGGCCTGAGCAACTACAACCGGATGGGCTGGCAATACCCCCAGCATCTGAAGTCCCTACACAACCTGCTCTGGAGTATGGGCGGTGGGAGTCTGAGTACCTCCCCCTGCCTAAGAAGTGGTTGGCGCAGTCTGAACAGAAACTGCCTGAGCAAGGCTAGTGCACACCGTCAAAATCTAAGCCAAAGCCTCTTGAAGGCTTGGAATCACAATGGGCACAGCTGGTGCCTGAGCTAGCCCCACTGGCTCCACCACATACGGAACCTGCTCCTGAGCTGGAGAAACTGGTGGATCTACAGGTACTGCTTTAGCTGCTGTACAAATTGCACATCTCCCCCTATTGTGACCCCTACTGCGACCCTGGCCTCTCGTGGCCCTAGGCGGTGGTGCTGGTGGCTGTCCATCCTATCCGGTAGCACGTGCCCTCACCATCTGTGAGAGAATAGAGTAACAAAATTTTAGTTCCCGGCATCAAAAAATCCGCACGACAAGAATACAAGAATGTGAAGTTTCTTAAGGGTTCGACAATTTCTCGAAGATAAGTACAAACGTCTCCATACCGATCCGCAAGACTCTACTAAACCTGCTCATGACTCGTGAGACCTATGTAACCTAGGATCTGATACTAACTTATCACGATCCAAAACAACCTGTCGTGATGGCACATATCATCGCACTAGGCAAACCGACTGCTCAGACATTTCCGACACTTAAATTTTGAAATATGCTAAACCAGTCTAAATAAAGGGAAAATCTCATAAAAATATGCTAAAATTTCATAACTCAATACATAAAGTCTTCCCAAAATCGGGGTGTCACTGAGTACATGAGCATCTACATAATGACATAGTCCGGTACACTGTCTAGAAAGTAATCTGAATAAGTAAACAGAAAGATAAGGGAGAAGAGTCAAGGTTTGCGGATGCCAAACAACTACCTTGATGATCTTCGAAGGTTTGGACTCTGCAAATCAGCAACCGCCGTGACCAGAAACACCTGGATCTGCACCCGAGATACAGGGTGTAGCATGAGCAAAACCAACTCAATAAGTAACAAATCTAACCTCTGGACTGAGAGTAGTGACGAGTTCAAATATTACAGCCCACTTTCAACATTTAACAGTACGAAAAGTTACAGAAAATATGATAGTGATATCCCAAAAATTTATAATTTAACAGGTAGAGGTACAAGAATTTAGACAAGCTTTCATATTTGCAATAAAACTCAATAGAACAGAGCAGATCCAGCCCAAATGCAAGTAAAATAGGGCATATCAATCCCAAATAAAAATAAACCAGGGCATATCCAGACCAAATGTAAATAACTTCTAGCAATTGGCCCACTATATATGTGCATACTCCGGAGGGGCCGATCCAGCCCAAGCACTATAATAAGACAATCCCAGCATGAATCAATAAAACATGTTGCGACGTGCAGCCCGAACCCATGAATATCACCCACAATATACCCTCAGTCTCACTCAGTCATTAGTCTCTCAATCTCTCGGGCTCGCCAAAATAATGATGATATGATGTATAAAATAAGTGTCAAGACCCAAATTGAAGGGTCACGATGGGCACCCGGTGACTTACTCAACCAAGTACCAACGTAACATATCTCTCTTATCGTACTATCATTGGTAACTGGGCCAATATGTCCACAACTTGTAATGTATAACTATATGTGGGAAAGCACTGTATCAATGAACCATGTTTCTTAATATATAATTACATATGGGCCGTCAAGGCCTCTGAGATACTGTACAAAATGAACCTCTGTCTACAAAGCCTCTAAGAGTATTTTACATCAAATGAGACAGGGTACCGGCATATCCATAAGTCTATAGCAAAATTCTGACACGATGACTCACAGACTCGGCTGCTCTCTGAATGAGGCTGAGTCTTACCGATCCTTCGCTGAATGCAAACCTCGTCTTCTATGAGGGCTCGTCAAACTGATTTTCTATACCTGCAGTCATGAATGCAGCGTCCCCAACAAAAGGACGTCAGCACGAATAATGTACCGAGTATATAAGGCACATAAATAAGTATATAAAAGACATGGAAGAAACATGGAGTAAATGACTTAACCTGTAAGTCTGGATAACTTTGTAAATCATGAAATACTTATAGTGTCATGCATATGCGTATTAATGTCATGTCATGCATAGGTACATGTGGTCATAATATCATCAAGGCTCTGAGGGCATCCTATCATATCATCTCGGCCACTGTGGTCAAAATCATCAACATATACTAGCTGATCAGGTGGTGATGCGTATATAACGCCATAACCTTTTCTCATATCCCATATACATATAATATACATATATATGCGTATATAACGCCTTCTAGTCATGGGTCAATGTACATTTATAAATGAATGTAATGCATGAGAAATACGTCAATAAAATCTCTCAGAAGGTCATAAGACCATTACGCCTTTGAGTAATATCATGAAGTAAACTTTTTCAACTTATGTATTTTTCTGAGACCCATGAATAGAAGATGTAATAATAAGATACGTGGGAATTCAAGAACATAGGTACCTTTAATACTTCTATGAATATAGTCATCTATGGAAGTTGTATATTTGCTTGTTTCGTTTGTGTCGTATAGATCATGCCAAAAGGAAAGAAGGGATAGCCTTAACATACCTGAGCCGATTCTCTTGACAATCCCTCTAACACACGTCAATTGTGACAAATCACGTAACGGCGGATCGAACTAGGGAAAAATTTGTATGATATTTTTAAGAAAAATTGCATCGTACTCCCTTAGAATCGCAATTCTCATGCTAAGTAGTCTTGTATGAACTTTGTAGCAAATTAAGTTGCTAACACTTTGAATGAGTTGTTGAAGCTTGCTTTGTAATTGTAGATGTTAACACTTTGAATGAGTTGCTGAAGCTTTCTTTGTCATTGTATAGATTAAAAATTAATTTAAAGAGAGGTTTTTCAAGTCTTTTGGAATGGGCCCTACTTATATGGCTTGGTTGGCCAAAGGCTTCTCCAAATTTTTCCACCTCTTATGTGAATTTAAGAGTCATATTTGAGCTTTAATTAAGACTCCTTAGCTTCCACGTTAGGAGCTTCTCAAATTTATCCAAAATAATTCACCCCTTTCCTTAATTAACTTATTAATACCCCACTAGTCCAATAATTAACTAATTACCCACATAATTAGAAATTATCTCAAATTACTTAAAATACTATTCACTTTTAACACACTTTGTACACCTTACTATTATGGTCATGTGGTACCTTATGTGGCACTAGTCTATAAATATCGGGTATTATAGCTCGGATTGTATTTTATCTCAAACAACAAACTTCGACGAAACTCATTTTCTTCGATTTGCTTACACTCTCACCTTCACAAACTTGTTTGAAATAACATAATACTTAATCTCATAATAATCTTGTCCTTGAACTGATGTTAGTTATACGACAAATTCAACGTACAATACTACAGGGTGTAACATCGTCGTAAAATAATGCTACAGAACATGACATCAACGTAATACTGCAGGGCGTAATATCATTATAATATAATATTGTGAGGCGTAACATCATCGTAATATAATACTGTCACGACCCCAAATCCTAAACCGACTATGATGGCGCCTATCGTGGAACTAGGATAGCCAACGATCACATATTTACTGTTTCTTTCCAAAATCCCAACCATTTGCAACATTTCATAAACGTATATAGAATTACTGAATCCATTAGGCAAAATAAACAGTTAAACAGTCTAAACCATCCACAAAATTCGGAGTCAACATGTCATGAGCATCTAAGGAATATACCAAAAAGTCCACTATTATAATACAAAACCTCCGAACGAATAACTAGGTACAACATAAGAAGGGAAAACAGAGATGATACAGACACTGAACAGCTACCTCTATGTCCCGAACCCCGGCTCCGCACGGAATAGATGGCTAACGCTCGGTATCAGCACATGTATCTGCACACAGGGGTGCAGGGAG
>ML387622.1:6063-21516 GCA_005239525.1 Nicotiana knightiana | reverse complement strand
GATTAAAGGATGAATGTATACTGAAGGTGTCACATATCTTTAGAGAAGGAAATAGGTTAGCAGTTCATCTGGCTAACCATGCTTTAGACAGAGGAGATATAAAATGCCAAGACTTCGTTTGTTGTTTTGCAGGTACAATAACTGAGATATCGTTCTATTTCGAAAGGGATCTCCAAGTGGTGGTATCAATGCTATGCATTCATTCCAAAGGAAGAACCTTAGATCTAGAAAATATCTTAGTAGCATGGAATATCATGGGAAGAAGGATCAGCAGTAACAAGTCCAGAAAATATAAGAGAATTGGGCAGAGCTGGTGGAGCTGGAATGGGAACACTGCACTGATGGAAAATATGTCCAGAACACTTAAGAGAATTAGGCAGTATGATGAATTGAAGATGCTTATGTTATATGCTCAAATGGACTTCTCTTTGACACTAAAACCAGACAATATCACAGTAAATAAAGAGGATGGAACAAACTGGAGAAAAAGACATGAAAGAGAACTGGACATTCACAGTTCATGAAGCTGGAGCATCAACAATGTTAAGAATTTAAGAGAATTGAACACAAGAAAATACGAGTAAAATTGCCCAGACTGTGTAACAAAAATGAACAGGGATAGATGGACAGAGGAGTCAGCAACAAGTCAATAATGATAACAGGATGAAAAGCTGGTTTAGAAACGAAACAGTAGTGTACTCATGTGTTGCCATTCAATACGACTTCAATGGGTGGTATTAGTACAATGTACTCATTCCCTTGAAGAAGGAAAGATGGCATACACAAGTATGGAAGAAGGATACTGGACAATGCGAGAGTCAATCAACAAAATGACTGCTTTGTATTCGAAATCAGAAATCATAGAGCCACAACAGCACACTGGGGATAATGCAGCAAGAAAAAGGAGATCAGCTGCAAGCTCAGTTGCTACACACAATTTTTTTCAACACTGCTGGGGTGAGGCAGTCGACATCGTAGCATACAACTAATAGCCACGACCATTAAGACATGGAAGTTAATTCAAGCAATGGATATGAATTACACAAGTAAGGAGCAGCATAGTTTGAGTGAACCTTTGGAGAACAAATTTACAGCTTCTTGGATAGTTTCATGCAATCGTTAGATAGTAGTGTTCATATTATTAGTATATCAATGTGTAATATCAAGTTTGGGAGTCTCATTCACAAACTTGATAATAGGATCTATGTAGTAGGCATAAATTATGGTTTTGCATCTCGCAAGACGACATGATACTCTGTTTTATTTTAATATATATAAATAAATACTAGCCCTAGGCACTGCCTAGTGGATTGCCAAAAACAAATGATGAGTTCAAGCATAGTTAGTGGGATATAATCATAAAGGAGTTAGGATTCATTACCCAATGACTTCCTCTAAAAATCTCTCTAAATTTTGCCTTCCACCGAGCTCCAAATTGAATTTTGTGATATGAAATTCAAACCCTCGAAAATCCCTTTTCTTCCCAGTGATTTTCGCTTCAGCGATCCCGCACCTGCGGAAGAACCATCACATGTGCGAAATCAACTTAAATGAGCTAGGACCGCATTTGCGAGCACTTGGCCGCACCCGCGAACCCTCCCGGCAAGACGAAATAGCTGAAATAAATGCATGGGAACAATTGATAGGGGATCAGGGCTATAACTCTCAAAACAACCGGACGGGTCGTTACATCCTCCCCTCTTAAAACAATCATTCTTCCTCGAACGAGCATAGAGAAATACTTGAAGCTATGAAAATATGTTAAGTTAACGGCTGCGCATATCCTGCTCAGTCTCCCAAGTTGCCTCCTCGACCGACTGACCCCTCCACTGAACCTTTACTGAAGCAATGCTCTTTGACCTTAGCTTTTTGACTTGCCTGTCCAAGATAGCCACTAGCTCCTCAATATAAGATAGATCCTCGTCCAACTAGACTTAACTGAAGTTCAATACATGAGTCGGACCACCGTGATACTTCCCGAGCATACAATCGTGGAATACCAGATGAACTCCTGCTAGGCTGGGAGGTAGAGCAATCTCATAGGCAACCTCCCCAACACGCTGCAATATCTGAAAAAGACCAATGTACCTCTGGCTCAACTTTCCCTTCTTCCCGAACTTCATGACGCCCTTCATAGGCGATACCCGAAGCAAGACCCGCTCTCCAACCATGAATGCTAAATCACAAACCTTGCAATCCGCATAACTCTTTTGTCTGTACTAGGTTGTGCGAAGTCTATCCAGAATCACCTTCACCTTATCCAGGGCATCCTGGACCAAGTATGTACCCAACAATCGAGCCTCGCCTGACTCAAACCAACCCACTGGAGACCGACACCGCCTACCATAAAGAGCCTCATGCGGTGCCATCTGAATGCTGGACTGATAACTGTTGTTGTAGGCAAACTCCACAAGTGGCAAGAACTTGTCCCATGACCCTCCAAAATCCATCACACAAGCACGGAGCATATCCTCTAGAATCTGAATTGTGCGCTCGGGTTGCCCGTCCATCTGAGGGTGAAATGTTGTGCGCAGCTCTACCCTAGTGCCCAAATCCTGCTGTACGACTCTCCAGAACCGTGATGTAAATTGTGTGCCTCTATCTGAAATGATGGAAACTGGGACACCATGAAGGCAGACAATCTCTCTTATGTAAATATCAGCCAACCTCTCTAAGGAGTAAGTAGTCATCACTAGGATGAAATGAGATGACTTGGTCAGCCGATCCACAATCACCCAAATTGCATCGAACTTCCTCGAAGTACGTGGGATCCCAACTACGAAATCCATGGTGATCTGCTCCCACTTCCACTCTGAGATCTCTAACCTCCGAAGCAATCCACCCGGTCTCTGGTGTTCATACTTAACCTGCTGACAGTTGATACATCTAGCTACAAACCCAACTCTATCCTTCTTCATCCTCCTTCACCAATAGTGCTATCTCAAATCCTAGTATATCTTCGCGGCATCCAGATGAATGGAGTACTGCGATTTGTGGGCCTCCTCAAGAATCAGCTCTAAAAGCCAGTCCACATTGGCCACACATATCCGGCCCTGCATCCTCATCACGCCATCATCACCAATAGTCAAATCTCTAGCATCACCTCGCTGATCCATGTCCTGAAGGACGAGCAGATGAGGGTCATCATACTGACACTCTCTGATACGGTCATAAAGAGAGGACCGAGAGACCACGCAAGACAACACTTGGCTAGGCTCCAAAATATCCAGCCTCACAAACTGGCTGGCTAAGGCCTGACATCCAATGCTAAGGGCCTCTCTGCTGCTGGAAGATATGCCAAACTCACCAAACTCTCCGCCCGGTGACTCAAAGCATCGGCCACTACATTGGCCTTTCCCGAGTGGTACATAATAGTGATTTCATAATCCTTAAGTAGCTCCAACCACCTCTGCTGACGCAAATTAAGATTCTTTTGCTTGAACATGTGTTGCAAACTCTGGTGATGAATGTAGATCTCACAAGGAACACCGTACAAATAATGGCGCCAGATCTTCAAGGCATGAACAATAGCTGCTAACTCAAGATCGTGGACAGAATAATTCTTTTCATGCACCTTCAACTATCTAGATGCGTAGGCAATCACCCTATTGTCCTGCATCAACACTGAGTCAAGACCAATCCGCGAAGCATCACAATAGACTGTGTAAGATCCCGAACTTGTAGGCAATACCAATACGGGGGCTGTAGTAAAAGTTGTCGTGAGATGCTGAAAGCTCTCCTCACACTCTTTCTGTCCACCTGAATGGAGCAACCTTCTGGGTCAGTCTGGTCATAGGTTCTACAATAGATGAAAACCCCTCTACAAAGCGACAATAATACCCCGCCAAACCAAGGAAACTGCGGATCTCTGTAGCTGATGAAGGTCTAGGCCAACTCTGCACTGCCTCCACCTTCTTCGGACCTACCTTGATCCCATCACTCGATACTACGTGACCCAAGAATGGAAATGAGTTAAGCCAAAACTCACACTTACAAAATTTTGCATACAACCTCTTCTCCCTCAAAGTCAGAAGCACAGTCCTCAGGTGCTGCTCATGACCTTCCCGAGTCCAGGAATACACTAGGATGTCGTCAATAAACACAATGACGAAGGAGTCCAGATAAGGCTGGAACACACTGTGCATCAAATGCATAAAGGCTACTGGGGCATTGGTCAACCCAAAAGACATGACAAGAAACTCATAGTGACCATATCTGGTCCTAAAAGCAGTCTTCAGGATATTCCGGTCCCGAATCTTCAACTGATGATAGCCTGAATGTAAGTCAATCTTGGAAAACACTCTGGCACCCTGCCAATTGATCAAATAAATCATCAATGTGAGGCAATGGGTACTTGTTCTTAACTGTAACCTTATTCAGCTGGCGATAGTCAATACACATATGCATAGAACCATCCTTTTTCTTCACGAACAAGAACAGAGCACCCCAAGGTGACACACAGGGCTGAATGAGTCCCTTATCGAGCAATTCTTGCAACTGCTCCTTCAAATCCTTCAACTCAGGAGGAGCCATATGGTATGGAGGAATAGAGATAGGTTGAGTCCCCGACAATAACTCAATGCCAAAATCAATATCTCTATCAGGCGGCATGCCCGGAAGATCAACTGGAAACACATCAGGGAAGTCCCTCACTACTGGAACTGACTCAACTGTAGGGGTGTCAATATTGGCATCTCTGGCGTAAGCTAAATACGCATCACACCCCTTCTTAACCATTCGCTGAGCCTTAAGAAATGAAATAACCCTGCAGGGAGTATACTCTAAGGTACCTCTCCACTCTAATCGCGATAAGACTGGCATAGGCAACATCACAGTCTTAGAGTGACAATCAACAACAGCTTAATGGGGCGACAACCGGTCCATGCCCAAGATAACATCAAAATATACCATGCTGAGCAATAATAAATCAGCTCTGGTCTCAAAACCACTAAGAGCAATCAAACACAACCGATATATGCGGTCCACAATAAGAAAATCTCCCATAGGAGTAGATACATAAATAGGGGAACTCAAAGAATCCCTAGATACCCCCAAATGTGGAGCAAAACATGAGGACACATAGGAATACGTAGAGCCTGGGTCAAATAATACTGACGCATCTCAATGACAGACTAGAACAATACATGTAATGACAGAGTCGGAAGCAACTGCCTTGAACGAGCTAGAAGGACATAATACCTACCCTGGCCTCCCCCTCTAGGGCGACCTCGACCTCCCCGACCTCCACCTCGAGCTGGCTAAGTAGGTGGGGCGGTAGTTGGTGCTGGAAGTATGATCAGAGGACCTGATAGAGCACGTGGTGGCTGAGAAGTCTGTGGAGGCGCACCCCTCCTATGTCTGGGGCAATCCCTCACCATATGACACCACACTCAAAATAACCCCTCGGAGGACGCGACGACTGTGACTAGCTCGGGCCTGGCCTGCTGGACTGGTTGCTAATAGCACCCCGAGCAGGAGGCACACTAGATATTAGTAGTGCATAATAAGGCTCTTGAGGCCTGGAAGGAACTAGAACATCACTCGTAGCTGGAAGAGCTGAATGAACAGGGCGACTCACAAACCCCTACCATGGTGAGCTGCTGGGGCACGAGGTCCTGCATAATGACCAGTATCTCAAGACCTCTCTGCTCTCTCTTCGCTTCGTCCCGAGCAAACATGCCTTCCACTCTCCTGGAAATGCTCACGACCTGCCGATAAGAGATATCCATCTCCAACTCCCTTGCCATACTGGTCCTAATACTGGGGTGGAGTCCCTCAATGAAGCGACAAACCCTCTCCCTAACTGTAGAAACCAAAGTTGGTGCATGTCGAGCCAACTCATTGAAATGGACTGCATACTCCGACACAGTCATAGAACCCTGGCTCAGTAGCCCAAACTCCGCGCAGCAAGTATCCGTGAGGCTCTAAGGGACATACTCACGCTAAAGCATATCTGAGAACTGAGCCCAAGTGAGTGAGGCTGCCTCGTCCGGACTACTCAGCTCATAGGCATGCCACCACTGATAGGATACTCCTCTCAACTGGAAGGAGGTAAAAGAAACCCCACTCGTCTCCGCTATGCCCATAGTGCAGAGAACACGATGAAACTCCTCAAGAAAATCTTGAGCATCCTCTGAAGCTAATCCGCTAAAAGTAGGTGGGTGGTACTTCTTGTACCTCTCAAGTCTAAGCTGCTCTACCTCAGAAGCAGCTACCCTGGTCTCATGCTGAAACGGAGCCACTGGTGGTGTAGGAATAAAATCTGGGGCCTGATCAACCTGGACCCTCTACTCAGGAGTACCTACGGAAGTTTGTGCCCCTCCCCCGGCCTGAGATGTGGCGGGAGCTATCGGGATCAATCCAGCCTAAGCTAAAGTGCTGAACATGCTCATGAACTGGGCTAGAGTCTCCTGGAGGGCTGGAGCAGCAATAGGAACCTCCTGTGTCTGTCCTCCAGCTGGAGCTGCTGGGGACTCCTCTGTCGCAGCTCGCGCAGGTGCTCTAGCTGCACCGCGTGGTCGTCCTCTACCCCAGCTCCGGCCTTTAGAGACTCTGGCAAGGGGCTCGGGTTCCTGATCATCGGATCTCCCGGTATGGGTCCTCACCATCTGTGAGAAAGAATAGTATAGAGAATTTTAGAATTTGATGTCAATAACTCGCACGATAAAGAAATCAAAGAAGTGTGATTGTTCTTAACAGTTACATAGCTTCCCAAAGATAAGTACAGGCGTCTCCGTACCGATCCGTTAGACTCTAATAGACCGCCTTGTGACTCACCACACCTATGAACCTAGAGCTCTGATACCAACTTGTCATGACCCATTTCTTCCTCCGTGCACGTCGTGACGGCAACTAGTCACTACGACTAGGTAAGCCTAATATAATTGAGATAATGGAAGTAAAGCAACAATTACAATTAACTTCAATAGATATAATGTACTGAAAAGGATGACACTCGGCATGTACAAGCAAACCAGCCATCGAATATACATAGTACTCCCAAAACCCGATAAATCATGAGTCACAAGCTCTAAGAAATTCTGTCTAACTGTCTACTATACATAGTGTTTAAATGGATAAAGGAGGGAAAACAATATAAGGTATAGAGGGGTACTCCGAGGATCTGCGGGCACGAGCAGATATACCTTGAAGTCTCTGGTAAGCTGTAACAACTGCACTAATGATGAGGCGGATAAGATGTACCTGGATCTGCACACAAAAAACAGGTGCAGGAAGAGCATGAGTACACCACAATAGTACCTAGTAAGTGCCAAGCCTAACCTCGGTCGAGTAATGACGAGGTCAGGTCAGGGCCCTACCAGAACATATACATAAAATAAAGCAGAGCAAAAGTAAATATCGCAGTAATAAGGACGGAAATGTAACAAGGAAAGAATCATGGAAAACCAACAGCTCGGAACACAACAGTCCAACAGGGGATATCCCGAGATACCGTCTCGTAGTCCCAAATGTAAATGTGCAGGGGGATCTCCTGGGATACCGTTTTGTAGTCCCAAATATAAATTTGCAAGGGGATCTCCCAAAATACCATTTCGTAGTCCCAAAGTAAATATGCAAGACAGGGGGAATCTCCCGAAATAACGTTCTATAGTCCCAATGTAAATATGCAAGGCAGGGGGGATCTTTCGGAATAACGTTCCGTAGTCCCAAAATACATATGCAGCCAAACAACAAGATTCAATAATCATGGTACGGAGTATTACAATTTATCCTAAGTACAAGTCAAGCAAGACATGTAAAGCCACTAAACATGTTGCATGTAGTTCAAGTAAACAGTTAAGGCAAGTAGGCATGCTTTCTTAGTCTAACAAGATATTATACATGCTAGTAAGTTCAAATAAGAGAGGAATAGGTTATTATTTAGTGAAAATTGGATTTTTACAACAATTAGCTCGTGTACGTACTTGTCACTTCACGTACACGGTGCTCATA
Organism: Nicotiana knightiana; assembly: GCA_005239525.1. Classification (NCBI taxonomy): domain Eukaryota; kingdom Viridiplantae; phylum Streptophyta; class Magnoliopsida; order Solanales; family Solanaceae; genus Nicotiana; species Nicotiana knightiana. The sequence continues at coordinate 13,563 of ML387622.1, read as the reverse complement.
TATCAAAATAAAAAATACCAAATCCTAAGGGGATTTCCCCCACACTAGGTTAGGCAAGCCGCTTACCTCGAACCAAGCTCAAATCAATCCGAAATTATGCTCTTTCCACGTGTATCCTACTCTGAATGGCCCAAATCTAATTAAAACCAAGTACATAACATAAAATATAACTACAAGAAACTACTCTAACGAACAGAATCAAAGTTAAAGTAAGAAATTGGAAAATCCCTCAAAATGTCTCCTCGGGCCCACGTCTCGGAATCGGGTAAAAATTAACAAATATGAACACCCATTCACTCACGATATCACTCATACCAAAATGACTCAAATTCGATACAGAAATCTTGATCAAAACCCCAAAATTCAGCCTAAGAACTTTTCTCAAATTTTCCCAATTTTCACCCTAAATCCGAAATTAAATGATGAGTTCAAGCATAGATTAGTGGGAGATAATCATAAAGGAGTTAGTATTCATTACCCAATGACTTCCTCTGAAAATCTCTCTAAAATTTTCCTTCCACCGAGCACCAAATTGAATTTTCTGATATGAACTTCAAACCCTCGAAAATCCCTTTTCTCCCTAGCGATTTCTGCTTTTGCGATCCCAGGACCATTTTTGTGGTCCCGCACCTGCGGAAGAACCATCACAGGTGTGAAATCAACTTAAATGTGTTGGGACCGCATCTGCGAGCACTGGGCCGCACCCGCGAGCTCGTTCCTGCGGTCCCCCAACCGCTCATGTGCTTCCGCTTCTATGGACCCTTCACCACACCTGCGATCCAGCTGACAAGGCCCATATCGGCATCTGCGGTTCCATATCTGCTTTTGCAGCTCCGCACCTGTGGCCCAAAGTGTGCAGGTGCGGTTACACCAGATACAACAACACTAGCAATTTCCCAAGTCTTAATTCAACCTGTTAAGCACCTGAAACTCACCTAAGGCCCCCAGGACCTCAACCAAACATACCAAATGAACCTAAAACACCATCCAAACTTAGTCGAGCCTTCAAACCACATCAAACAACATCAAAAACATGAATTATACACGAATTCAAGTCTAATGAACTTTGAAATTTCCAAATTCTACAAACGACGTCGAAACTTATCAAATCTTATCCGAATGACCTCAAATTTTACAACAAGTCTCAAATGACACTACGAACCTACTCCATTTTCTGGAATTCCATTCCGAATCTGATATCAAAATTTCCATTGCCGACAAAAATCGCCAAAATTTCAACTTTCGCCAATTCCAGCCTAATTCTACTACGGACCTCTAAATCGCGTTTCAGACACGCTCTTAAGTCCAAAATCACCTATCAAAGCTAACGGAACCATCAAAAATAAAATCCGAGATTGTTATACACAAGTCAACATTCGATCGACTTTTCCAACTAAAAGCTTCCAATTAAGAGACTAATTGTTTTAATTCACTCCGAAATCCAACACGAACCCTCCTAGCAATACGAAATAGCAGAAATAAATACATGGGAAGCATTTAATAGGGTATCAGGGCTCTAACTCTCGAAACGACCGGTCGGGTCGTTACAGGTAGTTGGTATTTGGTAAGATGAAATCGTCGGATCAAGGATGGGTGCTATCAGATTTGATTACGGTATATTTGGAAGGATAATATTGGAAGTCGGCTTAGAAATTGCTATGGTCCTTGTAGAAGGAGAGGGAGCTCCATGACTTGTTCATCTGATGAATGGTTATGAGTTTCTGCATGTTCTTTTATTATCAATAGTGTATGAAGGTTCTAGAATGAGGTTTTGTTTGATATGAGGTTTATTACCGGAGTTAGGTTGTTTTGGGCAGCTACTGTGATTGGAGATTTTGCTATGAGTATTTTGAGTTATGCTGTATATCATGTGATTACATATTGGATTATGGATATGGCTTGATACATCTTGCTCAGACTTATACAGTGTGTAGATGCGAGATCCCGATCTTATAGAAAATTCCAGATGTTGGAAATTGGATTCTAAGGCTTATAGGCTAGGTTGAATTAGGAAATCTCAGTTATGTTATTTTAGCAGACCTATATGGGATAGGGCAACGTGGGATCACCCTCGGGTATGTGCATGGTAAGGTTATACAGTGGTTTGATGGCTTTGGGAACAACTCTTGGCACATTTGAGGACGAATGTATGTTTAAGCGGGGGGAATGTAATGACCCGATCAATCATTTTGAGAATTTGCACTTTGCTCGGTAGCTTGCGGGCATGAGTAGCTCTGTATTATGTATTACGACTTATGTGAATCATCGCTTTTAATTTTCAGGTTATTCAGAATCGATTTGGAAGAATAAATTTCATTGTTGAAGCTTTAAGTTGGAAGAGTTGACCAAGTTTGACTTCTTGTGAATTTGACCCCAGAACGGAGTTTTGATGGTTCCGATAGGTTCGAATGGTAATTTTGGACTCTGGAATATGCCCGGATTTGATTTTGGATGTTTCTAGAAGGTTTCGGCACAAATTGGCGAAAATTAGTAATTTGAAGGTTTGGAAAGATAATAAGTTTGACCAGAAGTTGACTTTTTGATATCGGGTTGTGGCTTTGATTCAAGATTTGATCTTTTTCGACTGGGATTGGTTCTTTTAGCATTTTTGATGTATTTGAGTTGTTTTTGGTTAGTCTCGAGTCGTTCGGAGGTCGGAACGTGCGGGATGTCATTTTTGAAGCATCGTTTGGCTTGCTCAGTATTGGGATTGGCTCGTTCGAGGTAAGTAACACTTCACAACTTGGTTTTGAGGGTATGAAACCTTGAATTATGTGTTATGTGATTAGTTTTGAGGTGACGCACATGTTAGGTGATGGGCATGTGGGTGTGCACCGTGTAAGTTGTAATTCCGTTATTTCTGTGGTACTGTGTAGTTACCTGGTCTTACTATAACCATGAAATTTCTAAGTACCTGAGATCTTGAGCTGTGAATGTTAGAAACCATGTCTAGGCTACATGCTTATTCTCTTGAGACCCACCGAGGTTATTTCTACTGTTGAGCTATCTGCTTTCATTGCATTACATACTCAGCCATACACATTTTTATGCATATATCTCAGTCTCTGTTACCATTTATTGATACATCACACCATTATTTTTGGGCTGATTTTTCATGTCATTGAGAGCCCGAGAGACTAGAGAGATTGATGACTGAGTGAGCCCGATGGCTTGATTGTGAGGATATTGATACTATAGCACGTGAGTTGTCCGTGCGGATTCTGATATTGATACTATAGCACGTGAGTTGTCCGTGTGGATTCTGATATTGGCACATGAGTTGTTCGTGCCGATTATAGCGCTTGGCATGAAGGATCCCATCCGGAGTCTGTACACACCCCCAGTGAGCGCATGTACCTACTTAGTTCGAGTGCCGAGTGATTTGGAGGACTGAGTGACTGGGAGGACTGAATGACCGGGAGGACTGAGTGAATGAGAGAACTGAGTGATTGGAGGACTGAGTGAATTGATACTCTCAGAGTATGAATATGGTCTTTATCACTGATTTGCATCGCATTTGGCATGCACACTTGACATACATGCATAGAGATGCATTTTTTCTCATGTTGTATAGTATCACGTCATTCATGACTTCTTACACATCTTGACATATGGGCATAGAGAGGTATTTTACACTTTTTATCTGAAAGAAAAATGAAACATCATATTTATTGTTGAAAGGATTTTGGTAAAAACTCACAGTTTTTATACTTACTCGTATTTTCGACGATTTCGGTAAAGGAGTTGGATTTTTGCTGATATACTTGAAAAGCAAAACTATTTTCGGAAAACTATGAAAGCTGAGCATTTTATCTCTGAGTTACTCCTTTTATTACTTGCTTTACGTTGTTATGAACTGTTGTTGGCGATTGGCGTTATAACCGACCTTTGTTCTAGATAATCACTACTTTCAACCTAAGGTTAGGTTTGTTACTTACTGAGTACATGGGGTCGGTTGTACTCATACTATATTTCTGCACCTTGCGTGCAGATATTGGCTGCTGATGTTGTTTTGTTCGATGGGAGCTGGATTTGAATATGTACTTGCATTCCGGTGGTAGCTGCCTCTTGTTCATGGTAGCTTTAGATTATTAAAAGTATGTTTATGTACATTTCGAATAGATGATATATTATTTCATACCAACTTTGTAAATTTCAACCTTAGAAGCTCATGATTTGTACTACCAGTCCTTGAAAAAAATCTTGTATTATCATTTTCTTCTCTTAATAAGTCTTTAAATTGGATAGTTGTTAATTGGCTTACCTAGCGGGTTTAGGTTAGGTGACATCACGACTAGTTGGATTTTTGATCGTGACAAGTATTATCGGAATTGATTGAGGTATGTTTGGGGATGAGATGACGTCACGAGTCAGCTTAGAATTTGGAAATGGTTACTATCGGCGAGTAATCCCCATGGCTTGTTGATCTGATGGGTGGTTGCGAGTTTCTACGTATTTCTTTCATCATTGGGAGTTCACCAAGTTTCAGAACAAGGTTTTATTTGATGTGAGATCTGTTACCGGTACCGGGTTTGTTTTTGGGCAGCTATTGTGGTCAAAAGTTATTGTTATGAGTACTTGAGTTATGAAGTATATCATGTGATTACATCTTGGGTTATGATTATTTCTAGAGGTATTCATAAAAACCCGAAAAATCGAACCAACCCGACTAAAAAAACCGATACTTTTTCGGTTTGGTTTAGTTTTGGTCTCGAATTTAAAACCTGACCAAATTTGGTTTGGTTTTGTTTTTAATAAAAATAATAACTGAAAAACCGAACCAAACCAAATATAGAAGTAGCTATTTAAAATTTATTATTACACACACACACACACACACACACACACACACACATATATATATATATATATATATATATATATATGTGCGCGCGTGTACATATATATGTGTGTGTATATATATGTACGTATGTGTATTTTTTTAATAGTTTGCACTTTTAGTTTAGTTCTTCACTATTATAATAATGTAGTTATTTGCTTTTACATTCTAGTTTGATTGGTAGTTTTCTTTTGCTAAGTACAAGAATTTATTTAATGTTAAAAATAATCTATTTTTAATTGGGTCCTAAAATTATTCATCACTATTTGGTTCAAATATCATCAATGAATCTTGGTAAATGAAAAATTTCTCAAAGAGCAATTGGTTTGGTAGTGTTATGTTGAAATTGTAGTCGCCAGAATATGTGTTTCGTAATGTATATCTCATATTTAAGAAAAATCCAATAAATAACCGAAAAAATAAAAAAAACGACAAAAGTACCACATTGTATGTTAAGAGCCCCTCAGTCTCAGGTTGGTATGCTCGGCCAAGTGAGGTACCGAGTACAGGTCTCACCTCTTTAGCTTTGGGCATGACACGGTTAACCCATTTTCTATTCGGATTAAATATGGCCGGATCGGTTAATTCATCCTTTTTGCACCCGTTTTTGACTCGCTCATATCCGATCCATTAGGTATAATTAATCCCAAGATTCATTGTTTTACATAGGAGATAAAAGTGATATTTTCCAAAACTTTTCTCGTAAAGTCTTTTGAGTATTCGAAGGTTAAAATTGAAAGTAAAATTTATGTAAGTTTATTTATTATAAAATTAGATATATATTATATATACCACATATCTTCCATTTTATTTCGACAAATCAAACATCTACCAAAAAAAATATATTCACAAAATAATTCAATCATTATCTTATCCAGGTATAACTAATTTGCAAACCTAACCCCCGAGTAAATTACTAAGTTTAACTAATGATCATACAAAGTGTTAAAATGCCAAAAAGGAACTACTATTTCCTCCATCTCAATTTATGTGAGGGTGTTTGTTTAGAAACATAATTTAAAAAAAGATTTTTAAATATCAAAAGATATTTTTTAGAACAAACTTAAAAAAACATCACATAAATTAGGACAAAAGGAGCCAAAAAGAAGCAGAAAATGAGAGGGAAACTTTGGGAGGACGGGTGATGACTACTGGTAAGCGAGGTATGTTAGGGATATAATAGTTATGCCCTAGATCCAATATCATATTTGATGATTTGAATATATTTTTGTAAACATTATTTGATATAAAATATATATGGCATTTGATATTCTTTTATCATAGTTATTATTATTAATTGTTTGATTAATTTGATAAGGTCCTTGATTAAATTTTGAGACTTGACATTGTGATGGAGATCATGATAATGAGAGTGAATTTTCTTATAATTTAATCTAAATTTGTTCTTGATCGTATGATTATTAATTTTGGTATTAGTAATTCGGTTAGATCAATATTTATGTGATTGTTTTTTGCGATAAAGATTAGTTGATCTCATTAACTAACTCACATAGATAGATGATGCATATAGAGATATGATCATTGAACCGACTCATTGGATAATTCCTAATGGTTAGAATTACCATAAACTGTCAATAAGATATTCTCTTGAAGAATGTGATGTAAGAGTTTCCTTTGACCTGAGATCGTCATAGTAATTGACAAGTTATTTATTGTGCTTTGATACTAGACACCTATGGCCCTAGGGCGATAGTTGAAAGGATATTGGGTATGATTAATGTCACGATCCAAAATCCCTAAGGTCGTGATGGCGCCGGACACAAGGTCAGGCAAGCCAAAACATTAACTAATCGAAATAACTTTCCGTTTAAAAATATTTATGAAAAACACTTCCTTTCACTTCATTACATAATAACCAAATAAAGTTTGTTAATTAAAAACAACGGTTTAAAAGATTACACTTAAGCATTATATCCCAATACATATCCTAGGACCCGGTGTCACAAATACATGAGCAACTTCTAAGAATTTATACAATTATATATCGCTTGCCCGAGGAACAAATTGGACAAAGGCTCAACATAAAGTTGCGAAATATATAAGAGTCAGCTGCGAAACGCCTCCGGATAAATGCAGCCCGTATAAGTTTCCAAGTCAATCACTGTGCTATGAAGGTACCTGTGCAACAAAATGCACAGCAAATGTAGCATGAGTACATAAACAGATATGTACCCAGTGAGTATCCCATCTAATCTCGAAAAAATAGTGACGAGAGGTCGACTTGACACTCACTAAGGTCCAATAATATCAATGGGACAGAATATGATGAAAGCGGTAGGTATGTGAAGGCAGTTAAGCAACAAAATATATATATATATATATATATATATATGAGGCACAGAATTCCGAGTAATTTCAAAAAAAGAATAAGTAGTTTCTCCTTCATTTTTTCCCAAATATCTGTCATGTCCTTATCCACAAAGTTATTTAACAATCTATATCCTTAAATCAATTTAACAATTTAAGTCACAAGGGGTATGTCATATGTATATATGCCGAGGGTCGTTCGGCCCGAACCAACAATAAAAATAAATTGTGCACTGTCGAGGATTGAACGACCCGTTCCATAAGTGCATTCTTACAAATTAATCATAAAGCTTCCCCCGCTCGCGAATCATACCTGCGACTCGGGTGCTGAC
>ML387620.1:11737-42042 GCA_005239525.1 Nicotiana knightiana | reverse complement strand
ATATCAGACTCTCTGAAGTTAAAGAGCGGGGACTGCAAAAACATGGACGCGGCTGTGAAATATAAACCTCGGACTGAGTAAAAGTAACCGCGGCTGCGAACTCTTATCAACTACTCAGTAATTAAAAGCAAGAGTATCGCTGATCGCGAAAAAATAAATGTGGTCGCATATCCTATCGTGGACCACGTAAAATGGATCGCGGCCGTGAAATTTACATAAGAGCAGTACTGAAGAACACTGGCAATTAGGGTTTTCAGTAAGTGTACAAAATTAGTTCAATTAACCATGGAAAGTTGCTAACCTTAGCCTCCATTAGGCATGTAAACACTACCCATATATATTTAAGCATCAGTTAGGCATTAATGTGAGATTATAGCATGCATCTAACCCTAACTAAAAAGGAAAATTAAAACAAAGAGAAACGAAAAGAAAAAGATAAAATCAAATCATGGACTTGAACATACCAGCTGTAAAATTTTAGTAGGAAATGAACTCTTGATGTGAATGAGATGAAATTGAGAGCCACAGAAGATGAACAATGCTTTTTGTGCGGTGAAATGTTAGGGTTCAAAAAGTGTAAAATGATTAAGGAACCTCTATTTATACTTAGCATATGTGGAATCCACCGCCTTACCTGAGCGCTGCCGCAAAATTCTATTGCGGTCCGCGCTTTGTTACCTTATGAAGAGTCTCTTCAATCACATGGACGTGGTCCGCGGAATATTGGTCGCGGTGGCGGAATTACTGCGGTATGTGCAAATTTGAATGCGGCTGCGATCTTTGAAGGATTTTTGACAGTCCAACTTCAGAGAGTTGGCATCTTGCTCTTTTCAATTACGCATCCGCGTACAAAAATATGTCGCCGCGAAGTGCTCATGCGGTCCGTAAAATTGTGGGTGCGGTCTGCGAACTTCCAACACTTAGCCAAATTTTTCCCTGTCAAAATCCTGCAGAGCACAAACAATTNGTACAAAAATATGTCGTCGCGAAGTGCTCATGCGGTCCGTAAAATTGTGGGTGCGGTCTGCGAACTTCCAACACTTAGCCAAATTTTTCCCTGTCAAAATCCTGCACAGCACAAACAATTCCTACAAAAACTTCACAACCAGTTAGTCTAAAATAATGCCTAATCTAAGAATAAAATCAAAAGAAATAAAAACACATGGGTTTCCTCCCAATAAGCGCATGATTTAACGTCGCGTCACGACGCTTGTTACCATCATCACTTGAAATGGACCAAGGCTACCACGTGGTTGTTATCAATCTTGCCAAAGTAGTGCTTCACTCGGTGCCCATTAACTCTAAAGATATCACCATTCTTGTTTTTCAAATCAAGAGCACTGAAAGGATTTACATGCACCACTTCAAAAGGGCCGCTCCATTTTGACTTGAGCTTTCTCGGAAACATTCGTAACCGAGAGTTGAATAGAAGAACCAAGTCACCCTCCTTGAATTCTTTATTCTGGACATATTTGTCATGCAATTACTTCATCTTGTCCTTATACAAGTACGAGCTGGAATAAGCATGGAACTGGAACTCATCAAGTTCATTTAGTTGCTCAACCCGGAGATTGGCTGCTACATCCCGTTCAAGGTTCAATTTCTTCAGCAACCACATGGCCTTGGGCTCTAATTGAACTGAAAGATGGAATGCTTTCCCAAATACCAACCGGTACAAAGACATGTCAATTGGAGTCTTGTAAGTTGTACGATAGGACCATAAAGCATCGTCAAGTTTCCTTGACCAATCAGTCTGGTTTGCATTGACAGTCTTGGATAATATGCTCTTGATCTCCCTGTTTGAGGCCTCAACTTGTCCACTTGCCTGGGGGTGATAAGGGGTTGACACCTTATGATTGACACCATACTTGGAAAGTAAAATGTCGAAAGCTTTGTTGCATAAATGAGAACCCCCATCACTAATGATAGTCCTTGGGGTTCTGAACCTTATGAAGATATTTTTATTTAAGAAATCCACCTTGCTCTGTGCCTCATTGTTGGGAAAAGCCACAACTTCAATCCATTAAACATAATAAACAACAACTAGCATATAAGTGTTCCCACATGAACTCATAAATGACCCCATGAAAACAATGCCCCACACATCGAAAATATCAATCTCAAGAATAGTGGTAAGGGGCATTTCATTCTTATTGGAAATTCCACCAGCTCTTTGGCACTCATCACAACTCCTAACAAGCTTGCTAATGTCTTTGTACAAGGTGGGCAAATAGAATCCACAACTTAGGAATTTTGTAGCAGTTCTCGCCCCACCATGATGACCACCATAGGGCGAGGAGTGGCAAGCTTCAAGGATGCTCAATTGCTCTTTTTCCAGAACACATCTACGATTAACACCATCATTGCAAATCATGAAAAGATATGGCTTGTCCCAATAATAATCCAAGAAGTCCTGTTTGAGCTTATTCCTTTGGTTAGAAGAGAGCTCACTCGGAACAATGTCGGTCATAAGAAAGTTAGCCACATCGGCGAACCAAGGTATCCCATTCAAAGACACGGAGAGGAGTTGTTCATCCGAAAATGAATCATTAATATCGAGGACATCATGAGGCCTCCCCTCCTCTTCCAAGCAGGACAAGTGGTCTGCCACTTGATTCTCACTCCCTTTTCGGTCTATGATTTCAAGTTCAGACTCTTGTAGAAGAAGAACCCATCTCATCAACCTAGCCTTAGAGTCCTTCTTATTCATCAAGTAGAGAAGTGCGCCGTGATCGGTGTGCACAATCACTTTGGTACTCATGAGGTACGGCCGGAACTTTTCCATGGTGAAGACAATGGCTAATAACTCTTTCTCGGTAACCGTATAGTTGACTTGGGCGTCTTTCATCGTTTTTCTTGCATAATAGACCGGATGAAATATCTTGTTGATTCTTTGCCCCAAAACCGCTCCTATCGCAACGTTGCTAGTATCGCATATGAGCTCAAATGGTAAGATCCAATTGGGTGCGGTAATGGTGGGAGTGGTAGTCAATCTATACTTGAGAATCTCAAAGCTTTCGTGCAATCATCATTGAACACAAACTTTGCATCTTTTTCCAACAACTTGCACAAGGGGTTCACCACTTTTGAGAAATTCTTGATGAACCTTCGGTAAAACCCCGCGTGATCAAGAAAGCTCCTCACTCCCTTGACTGAAGTAGGAAGAGGGAGTCTTGACATCACTTCAATTTTTGCTTTGTCCACTTCAATATCGTTCTTTGAGATCTTATGGCCGAGGACAATGCCCTCCTCGACCATAAAGTGGCACTGATCTCAATTAAGCACTAAGTTGGTCTCTTCACATCGAGCCAAAACTTTGTTAAGATTATCCAAGCATTCTTAAAGGAATCCCCTGCAACACAGAAATCATCCATGAACACCTCGATGATGTCCTCCACCATATCCGTAAATATTGCCATCATACACCGTTGAAAAGTAGTCGGTGCATTACACAAACCAAATGACATCCGTGAGAATGAAAATGTGCCATACAGACATGTGAAGGTGGTTTTCTCTTGGTCTTCCGGTGCAATGAAAATCTGGTTGTAACCGGAGTACCCATCCAAAAATCAATAATAAGCGCGTCCGGCAAGTCTGTCCAACATTTTATCAAGAAAGGGCAATGGAAAATGGTCTTTACGGGTCACTTTGTTCAGCTTTCTATAATCCATACATACCCTCCAACTGGTGACAGTTCTAATGGGGATCAACTCATTTTTCTCATTTATGATCACAGTCATACCCCTTCTTTGGGACACATTGAACCGACGAAGTCCATGAACTATCCGAAATAGGGTACACAACCCTGTATCAAGCCACTTGATAATTTCTTTCTTGACGACCTCTTGCATGGCCTCATTCAACCTCCTTTGATGTTTCATGGAGGGTTTGGCATCTTCCTCCAGTATGATTTTGTGCATGCAAAAGTCGGGGCTTATACCCTGAATGTCAGCCAAAGTCCATCTTATTGCCTTCTTCCTTCTTTGAAGCACCGCAAGGGTGGAGTCAACCTGCAGGTTAGTTAAGTACGAAGAAATAATAACAAGTAATGTTGAACAAGGGCCTAAGAACTCCTACGTGAGGTGTGAAGGCAAGGGCTTCAACTCCAGTGTTGGTGGCTTTTCGATTGAGGGCTTTGTTGGTGGAGACTTCCAGTTCTCAAGGTCCAAGAAAAGTTTACGGGGCCCATATGTGTAGGATCCCATTCCTTGCAAAGTATTTGAACATTCTACCAAGCCTTTATTCTCATCCTCATCATGATTTAACAACACATCTTCCAAAGGGTCATCAACATTGATCATAGTACTCGTGTCATCAACAATCACCTCCGTCACAAGATCCAAAAAAGAGCATACTTCTTTGCTATTAGGCTGCTTCATTGATTTGCACACATGGAACAAAACCTTTTCATCGCCCACCCGGACGGTGAGCTCCCCAGTTTGCACATCAACCAATGCCTTCCTTGTTTCTCGGAAAGGTCTCCCCAATATGATTGGCACCTCATAGTCAACTTCACAGTCGAGAATCACAAAGTCTACGGGAAGAATGAACTTGTCGACCCGAACTAGGACATCATCAATTATCCCCAATGTCCGCCATTTGCAACCTTATGGAAGTAGGTCTTGGTTTCCCAATACCCAATGTCTTGAACATAGAATATGGCATCAAATTAATATTTTCTCCCAAATCACACAAGGCTTTGGCTAAATCGGCATTACCAATGGTGCATGGAATTGTAAAGGCACGAGGATCTTCTAGCTTTGGAGCCATGGAATGCACACTGGCACTCACTTGATGTGTCATTTTGATCGTCTCACAATTCATAGATCTCTTCTTTGTTACCAAGTACTTCATGAACTTGGCATATCCCAGCATTTATTCGAGAGCTTCAACCAAAGGCATGTTGATAGACAAACTTTTCATCATATCAATGAATTTCTTGAATTGGTTTTCATTGTTTTTCTTGGCGAGCCTTTGAGGATATAATGGAGGAGGCCTTGACAAAGGATCCTTGGCTTTCGACACTACCGTTTCCGGTATGTCTATCACATGATCCCTAGACGGGTTCACATCATTTTGAGTCTCCTCCACGGTGTCATCTATGTATATCCTCACCTCATCATTCACATTCTCATCATTCACTTGCACATCAATGCTTGTTCATCATCATCTTGCAACACAACATCATCACTCGCAATCTTCTTTGGATTAGAGGTACTAGCAATACCACCACTACCGCTTCTTGTAGTCACCGCCATAGCATGGCCCGTATTGTTCCCACCCTTTGGGTTTACTACCGTATCACTTGGTAGTGACCCCTTAGGGCGAGTATTCAATGCTTGAGAAATTTGATCTATTTGTACTTCCAAGTTGCGGATAGAAGTATTGTGGGAGGCTATTTGGGCATTAGAGTCGGCATTTCTTTCCATCATTTGCTTGAACATACTTTCTATCCGTCCCATTTCATTGTTTGAAGAACTTTGCCCTTGTGATGGATATGGAGGCGGGTTGTTGGGTTGTTGATACATCGGGGGCCTTTGAAAGCCCGACCCCCGGTTTCCTTGATTATTGTTGTTCCAACCCCCTTGGTTTCCATTGCCTCCCCAATTGCTATTGTTGTTGCCACTCTAGTGCCTTGGCTATTTCCTCCCCAATTGCTTGAGTTTCCTTGATTACCCTAGTTTTGGTTGTTGTTCCCCCAATTGTTCGGATTGTTGTTGTTTCCACTATTCCAATTCCCTTGGCCTTGGTTGCCCCAATTTTGATTGTTTCCTTGTGATCTCCACTATTGATTTGGAGCATTTCTCCGTTGACCTTGGTAATTATTGGCATAGAAAACCTCTTCACTTTGATCATCATAAGAATCATCCTGATTATAACCACTACCACTTTTCTCAAATTGATCTTGATTGTGTTTTACTTGTTGACCACACTGTTTTCTCTTGTACCATTACATTCACTCCTTCCATGGCATTTACTTGCTTTGGCCCCTAAACCTGCTGAAGTTGAGCCTTTGCTGACTGATTCATAGTGGTTGTCAACTCTGCTATGGCTTGTCCGTGATCATGAAGTTCCTTGTGAAGGTGGATACCATTAGGGTCACCCTGAGGAACGTTTGCCCGACTTTTCCAAGCTGAGGAGGTGTCCGCCATCTCATCTAATATGTCACAGGCATCAACATACATAACTTTCATGAAATTACCCCTAGCGAGTTGATTCACCACACACTAGTTAGTTGTGTTCATACCCCTATAAAATGTTTGCTGGATCATTGCTTCAGTCATATCGTTGTTGGGGCATTCTTTTACCATTGTCCAATACCGTTCCCAGATTTCATGTAACGATTCATTTGGCTCTTGTTTAAAGGCTAAGATCTAATCACTCAATGCTGCCATATGACCCTGAAAGAAAGCTTTTCTATGAACTTCTCAGCCAACTCATCTCAAGTGGTGATGGAATGGTTGGGTAGCCTCTCAAGCCAGTCCAAAGTCTTCCCTCTAAGTGAAAATGGGAAAAGCCTCAATCTCAACGCGTCCTCAGATACATTTTCTTCTTTCTCCCCCAGCATGTGTTTACAAAACCTTCGAGATGCTTATATGCGTTCTAATGTGGAGCTCCGGTGAAGAAACCCCTTTGTTCCAATAGAGTAAGCATGACATTGGTTATTTAAAAATTTTCCGCCTGAATCCGGGGCGGGGCAATTGCACTTGCATAGCCTTCATTGGGTAGCACCTAGTGTGCTGCCCTTAGAGGAGGTGGGGGAGGGTTTGGAATGTTTTCATGAGGCGGGCGGCCTCTTCTTTGTACTTGAGGTTCTAGATTAACCTCATCCACGTCATTTTCTTCTACCTCCTCCCCCTGAGGAATATGTCTGAAGTCCTCGTTAAGATCCATTTGGTACACAAAAGCAATTGACACACAAAACTAGAAAAAATGAAATGAAAGAAAAACAACACACACAAATAGTTAGATAGATAGCTTAGACCATCCAAATCCCCAGCAATGACACCAAAATTGATCGGTGCCAAACCTACACCACTATAGAGTAGCGAGGATGGTCGATGCAGTTTTACCCAACAAAGTCGGGATCGATTTCCACATGGAGTTAACTAATTTGGAATTAGGTATTTATCTAAATCTAAATGCGTGTGTTGTTCCTAATTTCACTTCCAAACATGATTGTGATGATTATATTTCCACTTCTATTTCTATTGTATGCTAAGATTAAAGCTAAGTACAATATTATTGGTGATAGTTTTCAAGTGTTTAAAGGGACTAGGGTAGTAACTTCCGCCTAGGTAGATATCTAACAGGTATCAAGAATCTAGGGCAAGCTTGATTTGATTGGGGTCTTAATATAGCTATCACTCACAGGTACTCACTCTATACCTCTCGATAGTTTGAGTGATTTTTCCAATTTGGCTTTCTCAAGACCAAATGGGTATTCATGCAATACAAGTTATATTAGCCCAAGTCGGTATTACTATCTCTAGGTTTAACCCTTTAATTGGGGCTATCAATTTCTTGAATTCACCCCAATTCCTTGTTAGCCTAGTTTTACTACACTTAGTCCCTCTTTTTCAAGAAGAGCCTAAGTCACAAAGGCATGAATAATTGTTTGCAACCACTAACTCTACAATTCTAGCATGAACTAGGCTAAATATCACTAACCCATAAACAATCAAGCCCTAAAATTCAAGACCCATTAAATACCCACACTAGGGTTGGGTCACAACCCTAGCTATGGGTCTAGATACTCCTAATTATAGTAGAAAACAAAGATAAAGAGGAGATATAATCCATAATATTAAAGTAAAAGATGAAAATCTAATGTTTCAAGGTAAATCTTGTACCAAATTTCCCAAACAGAAAAACCTATCCGTCTCGCTACTTAGCAAAAATAACATAACTTAAAATTGACAAAAATATCTATTCATACTAGGATGAAATTTTCGGACAAAAGTACAACTGCGAAGGTTTCGCGGCCGCATAATTTTGACCGTGGCCGCACTCATGCTTTCGCGGCCGCGTAATTTTGATCGCGGTCCGCATTTCTTCACATCTGGATCTGGTTTCAACCTTGTTTCGCGGACCGCGTAATTTCCACCGCATCCGCGTGAGAGTCTTTCGTGACCGCGTAATTTTGTCGCGGACCGAACTTCTCATTTATGCTTGAATTATGCACTCTTTGATCCTTAGCAACCGCGGTCCGCGAAATTTCAATCGCGGTCGTCTCTTTCTGACGCGGTCTGCATTCATATTTTTGCCCAAAAACCATCTCTCTGATTCAAATTTCGCGGTCTGCGAATTAATGGCCGCGTCCGCGTTGATACTTACACGGCCGCACTTTACTGTTGTGGTCCGCGTTCTACACCTCTTGGCCCAGTCTTGGTTTTGGTTCAAGTTTGACTCCTTTATGAGTTGATTATGGCTTCTTTGGCTCACTTTGAACAATCCCTACAAGCAAGCATATTAATTTAGTTTTCGAGAATACCTTCACACATTTTGACCCAAAACACAAGTAAAAAAGAGCAAATAATAGGCTAAAATCCCTACTTATCAGTACCTGATCGTCGGATCTCCCTGTACGGGTCCTTGCCATCTATGAGAAAGAATAGAATAGAAAATTTTAGAATTTTGATGTCAATAACTCGCACGACAAGGAAATCAAAGAGTTATGATTGTTCTTAGCAGTTCTATAGCCTCCCGAACTACCGATCCGCGAGACTCTAATAAATCGGCTTGTGACTCACGATACCTATGAACCTAGAGCTCTGATACCAACTTGTCACAACCCATTTTTTCCCTCAGAAAGACGTCGTGACGACACCTAGTCGCTACGACTAAGTACGCCTATAACATCGAAATAACATAAATAAAGGAACAACTAAGCTTCAATAATGACTATATAATGGTAAACTGCCGCTCGACATATACAAGTAAAACCAGTACGCGATTATACACAATACTTCCCAAAACCCGGAATCACAAGTCACAAGCTCTACTAAAACTATCTAACTATCAGCTATACATAGAGTCTAATAAATGAAGGAGGGAAACACAGTAAAGGATAGAGGGGGACTCCGAGGATCTGCGGATGCGTGTAGATATACCTTGAAGTCTCCAGTGGCTGATACGGCTGCACTAATACTGAGACAGACGAGAGGTACCTGGATCTGCACACGAAAAAAATATGTGCAGGAAGGACGTGAGTACACCACAATGGTATCCAGTAAGTGCCGAGCCTAATCTCGTCGAGTAGTGACGAGATCAGGTCAGGGCCCTACTGATATAAATATAATAAAATAAGGCAGAAGGAAATATTACAGTAAAATAAATACGGAAATCTAGCAGGAAAAGAATTCAATGAAAGCCAACAACTCAGAACACAGTAATAGCAACAGGGGATCTCCCTGGATACCGTCCGTAGTCTCAAACATAAATGTGAAGGGGATCTCCCGGAATACCGTTCCGTGGTCCCAAAGTAAATATGCAGTGTTGGGGGATCTACCGGAATACCGTTCCGTAGTCCCGAAGTAAATATGTAGTACAGGAGGGGGATCTCCCAGAATACCATTCCGTAGTCCCATAGTAAATATGCAGTACAGAGAGGGATCTCCCGGAATACCATTCTGTAGTCCCAAAGTAAATATGCAGTGTTGAGGGATCTCCCGAAATGCCGTTTCGTAGTCCCAAAGTAAATATGCAGCAAAATGACAAGATTCAATAATCATAGTACGGAGTCTCACTATTTATCCTAAGTGTAAGCTAAGGGAAAGCAGGTAAAAAACTAAGCATGTTGCATGTAGTTCAAGTAAATAGTTAAGGCAAATAGACATGTTTTCTTAGTCTAACATAACGCTACACAAGCTAATAAATCCAAATAAGATGAAAGAAAAATTTGCTTTTTAGTGAAAATCGGGTTTTACAACAAACAGCCTGTGTACGTACTCGTCACCTCACGTACACAACATTGAAGTATCAACAACAGTACAAATCCTACAGGGAGGTTCCCTCACACAAGGTTGGGCAAGCAACTTACCTCGAACCTAGCTCAAATCAATCCGAAATCACGCTCTTGCGACGAGTATCCAACTCCGAGTGGACCAAATCTAATCAAAACCAATTACATAACATAAATACAACTACAAGATCTAATCTAACGAATGAAATCAAAGCTAGAGCAAGGAATTGGAAAAATCGCTCAAAAGCCTCCTCGGGCCCACGACTCTGAATCGAATAAAAGTTACCAAATAAGAACACACATTCACTCACCAGTTCACTCATGCAAAAAGAATCCAAATTCGACGCCTAAATCCTATACAATTATCAGATTTTTTGTTGGGAAACTTTTCTCCCAATTTCCCAACTTCCTCATCAAATTCATTAATTTAATGAAGAAAACAACTATGGGTTAATGAAATATGATCAAAATAGGATTATGAATCGTTACCCAATGTTTTCCTCTTCAAAACTCTCAAAAATTCGCGTTCCTCCGAACTCTAAATAATATTTTGTGATATAAAAGATCAAAACCCTCGAATCTCCCTTTTCTGCCCAACAATTATCGCACATGCGGTCCCAAGATCGCACGTGCGGTCCCGCACCTACGGAATTTCTATCGCAGGTGTGGCTTTTCACTTAAAGCACCTCGTCCGCATCTGCGATTAAGAGGTTGCACCTTCATGTGCGCACCTGCGGACCTTTGTCCGCTTCTGCGGTCCCAAACCGCTCCTGCGGTTCATCCTATCGCACCTGTTGGCATCGCAGATGCGGAAGTCCCCTCGCACCTGCGATTCCAGACCTCCTTCCCACTTCCGCTTATGCGGTTCCGTATATGCTTCTGCAGCTCCGCACCTGTGGCCCAAATTGCCCAGGTGTGGTGACACCAGATACAACGACATCAACAATTTCACCTAAGTCCAATTCAACCCGTTAAGCACCCGAAACTCACCCGAGGACCCTGAGACTTCAACCAAACATACCAACCAATCCTAAAACACCATACGAACTTAGTCGAGCCTTCAAACCACATCGAACAACATCAAAAGAACGAATTACACACGGATTCAAGCCCAATGAATTTTGAAATTTCTAAATTCTACAAACGACGTCGGAACTTATCAAATCTTAATCGAATGACCTCAAATTTTACACACAAGTCAAAAATAACACTACAAACCTATCTCCACTTCCGGAACTCCATTCCGGGCCCGGTATCAAAATTTTCACTGTCGACCAACATCGCCAAAATTCTAGTTTTCGCCAATTCAAGCCTAAATCTACTACGGACCTCCAAATCACATTCCGGACGCGCTTCTAAGTCCAAAATCACCTAAAGGAGCTAATGGAACCATAAAAATTCAAATCCGAGGTCGTTTACCCACAGGTCGACATCCGATCGACTTTTCCAACTTAAGCTTCCAAATAAGATACTAAGTGTCTCAGTTCATTTCAAAAACCAACACGAACTCTCCCGACAACACAAAATAGCAGAATTAGATATGAGGAAAGCGGGATCGGGGCTCTAACTCTCAAAACGACCGATCGGATCGTTACAATAGTAGTTATATCTTACATTATCTTGTTCGCCGGGACCATTTATGGTTTCACGTGTTAATGGGGAATATTTGGCTTCTTCTTTGTAAAATTTGTTAGTAAGTTTTACTGCTCATTTCATTTCTCTGTCTCTTCTTCTTCTTCTCATCTTGTTGTTCATTTTTTCTCTTTCTCCAGTGAGTTCTTCTTCCTTTCTTTTTTGTTCAATTTGCTCTTTTCAATCTTCTGCTTTCTTTTCATTTTATTTTTATCTTTTATGTTATCTATTTTCGGATATTTTTATGTTATCTATTTTTGGTTTATTCAACTGCATGTGCTCATTTAACTATTTTCAGTCAATTTAATGTCAAACGTTGGTAGTTTGGAGAACTATTTTCTTTCAATTGTTGTTGTTGTCGCTATCGTTTGCGCTGTTGACTGATTAAGAACTAGCTTGTTCGAGTTGATAAGGGTTGGGGGTTTCTAATTTGTTGCTTGATGATATATTATGAATGTCTGGTAATACGACATTGATTTGCTCGTAACTCATTTATAAAAAGCAAAATGGCCCTTCAATTATGTGACCTTTGGTATTTAATGTGCTGATAGTTGTGTGATGTCTCTTGTCCTTTTAAATTTGAAAATTTAATCCTGCATTTTTGGATTTTACAGGTAATCAGGAAACAGTCCCTTTTAGCAGCATAGGTGAGCTTCATCTCTACACCAATTTTCTTCTTTTTTTCAATTTGTTATTAGTGTCAAATATGTGAAGCATTTATATACATTTTCAGAAAGAAGATCTGCAGAAAGCATTTCTCTCAAGGAACATCATGTTCTCATTTTTGTGGTTGAACTTCTTGTTCTCATTTTTGTGAATTTATGCAATTTTTTTCATTCTACAATTTATTTTTTTCGTTTCCTTTCAACTTATTGGTGTTCTGTCTTAGAGTTTGCAAAATAAGCTACTTCACCATTTCTAGCATAAGGCAATTTTTTCTGGATTAAAGACTTAACCTGGTCACAAGAAAATTATGTACCATTTAAGTATTGGCCGATTGATGTTTAAGTAGTCTAACTCAAAATTAATCGCTCAATTGAATTTGCATTTATTGGATCTTAGCTCATATTCTTGTTTGATGAGCTAAAAATATGTAAAAATATGCATTTTTTAAAATTTTCATGTTATTTAAAATTGAGAACTTATATTGCAGTAGGATATAATCCCTAACTTTTTCACTTTACTTTCGGTCATTTGAGGTTTTGTATCTACGTCATTTGTCAAGGTTCCCCTCGTCTAGAGTTAAGCTCTCATCCTTCGTAAAGAACTTTGTCTGAATTCTTATAAAATTAAAGCCGCTGACAGGTCTTTATTCGGCCTTTTCTATTCAGGTTTTTATTTATTTATGTTCAACTTTAGTTAGTCTTCGGACAAATGTAAATTGAGATTTTCTCTACTGAAGTTCTTTTCTGTTAGGGTATTCGTTTAACCTAACATTGCTCGGGTTCCAATCGAGACCTTGTGAACTCTGATACATTAGGACTTGGTCCTTAGTCATTCTTTGAATTCCCTTTATCAACCCTCCCCTAGTGTGAGCATTGCCCTGGGTTCCTAAAGCCCTTGGGAACTCTGATACACTAGGGTCTTGGTTCTGTTTGCTCAACTATGGTTTCTACCTATTGGCTGAATCAATTGGTTTCTGGGTGCCTTATGTAAATGAAGATATGACTTCCGGACTGTTGTAAACTATGTGGGCTTGAGAATGAAAGCCTGCCAGGCTGGGTGTATCTTTGGGAATGCTGTAGGTTCACTATAGTTATTCCTACTCTGTAATTTATTCCATTCATTTTGGGTCTGTAATAATTGTTGTAATAACAATTGGGGTATTAGTAAAATTGGAAAAAGAGGGGTTTATCTCATACTTGCATTAAAATGGGTACAGATCCTGCCTATAGGTGCTCTGCTTTGCTCATATGTGTTATTATGTTCAAATGTATTCAGTTATTATGTGTTAGAAATCCTGCCTATAGGTTCTCAACTTTGCTCAAATGTGTTATGCCTTTACCTGTTAGAAACCATGCCATAGGATATTAAATGACCAATATCGCAATGTTCGCATGCATTAGGCTGTATAGGATTCTGTTAATTTACATGCTACCTGAATTTGCAAATTTAGATACAATGCCTATAAGATCTAAAATCAGTCTCAATTATGACTATAGAAATCCTGCCTATAGGATCTCAAATCAGTCTTAATTATTATCCTGCTCGTTTCTTTCAAGTGCTAATGTTGAACTTTCTACATTGTGCTAATTATCATTATTAGAAAGCATACCTATAGGACTCGACTAAGCAGTTCTGAATATATTTCTGTAATTACCATTGTTAGTTACTGCGTGAATCACCTAGACATCATGCATATAGGTTTAACCTCTTATACTTATCATTAGGCAACTGCGTAGTCTTTTAGAAATCAAAAAATGGCTTCTACATATGAAACTGTGTGCCCATTAAAATCCAGAATCACATAGAGATCATGCCTATAGGATTCAATAACTTTAGTTAGTCTAAAATCTGCAACTATCAAGTGTTAATTGGTTTGCGTGCATTTGTTGTCTAAGTGTGAAGGCTAACTTGAGCCCTTATTTGTCTATACATGAAAGTCCAAATTATTTTGTATGTCGCCTAGTTTTCTCCTTTTGAGCAACCCAAGTTAAGTATAGAACCATCCCGAGATAGAGGTCAAAATTCCTCCTGGACCATAGGCATAGGACGGGTAGTGCACGCATAGGGTACGATTTAGAATCAATTAGTGCGCTTTAGGTAAATAACTTAAAGATAGTAATCGGATAGCAGGAGATGATAGTCTGTGCCCGCCGAATAATACGAGTAACACCCTACCTCGAGGGATATACGAAGTTGTGATGACCCAAAGGGTCATCTTATAGACTCTATTCCAGGATCATTAGCCTTAAAAAGATTAATTTTATTTACCTCGATTTGCATGTACCGTCCGGGCGTGAAATCGGAAAGCTTTTATGTGAAAATATGAGAAATAGTAATATCTAGAGTTAAAATTTGGTTTTAGTTGACTTTGGTGAACATTTTAAATAAACGGACTTGAATATGTGTTCTAACGATCGAGGGAGGTCCGGAATTGAATTACGAGGTCCCTAGCCTTAGAAAATAATTTTTGAAAAAAATTGTTCAGCTGGTTATTACAAGAAATAAAGAAATGAAATAATATGTGAAATTGTTGGTATCAGGCTCGTATTTTGGTTCCGGAGCCCGGAACAATTTTTTATGATATTTAAGTCCTATCTGTGAAATTTGATGAGAATCGGAGTTGGTTTGACGTGATTCGGACATCCGGTTGAAAAGTTAGGAATTTAAGTGTTCTTGAGAAAATCTTGAGTTTTGAGGTTAAATTTATAGTTTTTGATGTTAGTTTGATCATTTGATCGCACGAGCAAGTCCGTATGATGCTTTTGGACTTGCGTGCATGTTTTGTTTGGAGCGCCGAGAGCTCAGGTGAGTTTTGGGTAGGCTACGGAGTGTCTAGACATAGAGAAAAATTGCACAACAAAAATCTGGTGTTGGCAGGCCTCTGATCTCGCATTTGCGAGATCAGACTTTGCAAGTGCTAAGTCCTGGGCCAGCCTCAGATCTCGCAAATGAGAGATTTTTGCTCGCAAATACGAGACTTCAATATGTCGCAAATGCGACAAATTTATCGCATTTGCTATGTCTGCCCAAATTCGAAGGGTTCGCAAATGCAAACCCCTGTTCGCAAATGCGAGATCCGCAGCCTGTTAAGTCAGATTTTAAACGGGTTTTTCATTTCCTTTTCAATTCTCTCAAACCCTAAACCTCCATAGGCGATTTTCCAAAGATCCAAACTTCTCCAAATCATTGGTAAGTGATCTCTAACTAATTCCTTTCATTCTTTAACAACTTTTAATAAGATTTCAACCAAAAATCTAGTGTTTTCATGGTAAAAAGTGGGTTTTTTAGTTAGAACTTAGGAATTTCAAAATTTGGGGATTTAGACCTCGAATTCAGGTCGGATTCCAAAACTAATTGTATATCCGGACTCGGGGAGATTAGGTAAACGGGTTTTGGTCCGAACCTCGAGTTTAGAACAAGCGGGCCCTGGGTCGATTTTTGTATTTTGATGAGAAATCATAGAAAAATCATAGTGTTTCATTAAAGTTGGTTCCTAAGAAATAATTGATGATATTGAACCAATTGTGATTAGATTCGAGTAGGTTAGAGGCAAATTCTAAAGGAAAGGCCGTGCTAGAGTAGTGATTGCTTGTGAGATTGAGGTAAGCGCTTGGTTTAACCTTGACTTGAAGGAATAGGAATCCCCACTTAATTGCTATGTGAATTTGCATGTGTGTGGTGTATAGGTGAGATGACGAATATCTATTCACCACCAATTTGGGTGTCGAACATGATCCCCTTTCCCGTTTTCAATTTATGTGATTCATGGCTTAATTGTTTTATGCTCATTGATGTCTCCATGACTACTTGGTTTCGTTAACTTGATGTTAGATATTGTTTCAAGTATTTGGAAGTGTTGGTTGTTCCCTTGGTTTCATTGTGATACATAAAAAGGATGAGCTGGTTGACAGTATTTGATTATATATATTTCGGTTGGTCTCATTGTGAAATTATAATTGATGAAGTGTATCAGTTGTACAAAATCTGTTTATAATTTTCGAGACAAAAATATTGTGAAGGGTCTTGGCCTGAATTGTGAATATTTTCATAAATAAAGTGATATGATATGTCTGGTGGGAGCGGGTTGCACGCTGCAAGAAGGAGCGATAAGGGGGGTGGACAGGTGGGATCGGGTTACATGCTACAACAAAGAGCAATAAGAGTGATATATATAGGGAGGAGCAATAAAGGTGGACATGTGGGAGCGGGTTGCACGCTTCAACAAGGAGCGATAAGAGAGGACACTTATGTTTTATTGATTTTCAAAAATAAAGATTTGAAAACTTACTGTTTTACTCTACTACTCTTCATACTTTGCACTTACTTTTATTTTTAAATTCAAAGTTTGGAAATTTAGAAACTTATGTGAGCTTTGGTTATAGCTGAGACCTGGAAAAAGTGGCTAAGTTATTCTAATTGTTGCTACAATTATTGTTTTGTTTATTTTATAATTTTTTCCTTCTTGCTTTATTATATATTATTTACAGGTTATATTTTTAATGCCCCGCCGTAGCCTTGTCACTACTTCGTCGAGGTTAATCTCGGAACTTACTCAGTATTCAGAGTTAGGAAGTTTTAGTAGCTGTAATCATATACTCGGAGAGACGAGGTAGATCTGCTGGTGTCCGCAGATTCCTGGAGTCTTCTCTTAATTTTATAGACACTGTTTTATTACATTCAAAATATATACATAATTCTTTCAACCCATTAATTGTAGTATTCTTAGTGGTTCGTGAATTGTGACACCAGACCCTGTGGTAGTCTTATAGTTATATATTTAGTTCGTGGTTCGGCTTAATTATTGATTATTACTAATATTCATGAAGTTATTCGATGGAATTAATGGATTTAGTTTATTTTAAATTGTCTTATTGCGTTTAAGTAAATGTTTGAAAGAAAATGGTTAATTAACTCTAACATTGGCTTGCCTAGCAAGTATTGTGTTAGGCGCCATCACAATCTCGCGGGTTGGGAATTTGGGTTGTGACAAATTGGTATCAGAGCACTAGGTTGCATAGGTCTCACAATTCACGAACAAGCTTGATAGAGTTTGAGGGATCAATACGGATACGTCTGTACTTATCTCACAGAGCCTATGAAGTTAGCAACAAACTCAATTTTTATTTCTACTATGTTGTGCGATTCTTGATATTTCAGAAATACTGATTGAACTCTTCTATTCTCTCGCAGATGGAGAGAACACGTGCTTCCTCTTTCGTTAACCAACAATCCGGTCTTCCAGCAGTAGCAACTCCTATTAGGGGCAGAGGCCGAGGCCAAGACCATGTCAGGGGCGGAGGCAGGGGCAGAACACAGCCTACTGCTCAGACAACAGTTCCAGCTGCGGAGCCCCATATTGAGATTGATAGGGGGAGGGCTCCAACTCAGGCCATTCCAGCTGGACCAACTCAGGTTCCAGAGGGGTTTGTTGCTACCCCAGTACTTCAGGATGCTTTGGTCGGATTAGTGGGCCTTATGGAGAGTGTAGCCCAGAATGGCGCACTCCCTGTCACAATATCCACGTCTCAGGCTGGAGGACGGGTCCAGACTCCTGTTACCCACACTCCTAATCAGACTACTCCTCAGGTTCAGACCCCAGCAGCCAATCCAGTGAGGGTAATTCAGCTAGTTGCTCCAGCACCGTCCGTTGATGGGGCAACTATGTCCACCGATGCTTTGTGGATATTGGACAGGTTCATCAAGCTTTTCCCTATTCATTTCAGTGGTGCTACTTTAGAGGATCCTCAGGAATATCTGGACAGCTTTCATGAGGTTCTTCGTAATATGGGTATTTTGGAGACCAATGGGGTCGTTTTCGCTGCGTTTCAGATGACCGGTTCCGTCAAGAAATGGTGGAGGGATTATTTGTTGACTAGAAAAGTTGGTTCGCCTGCTCTGACTTGGGATCAGTTTTCTTATCTCTTTTTGGAGAAGTTTTTGCCTATCACAATGAGAGAAGAGAATCGTCGTCAGTTTAAGCGTCTTCAGCAGGGTGGCATGACCGTAACCCAGTATGAGAATCTTTTTGTTGATTTGGCTCGGGATGATATTCTTTTGTTGCCTACTGAGAGAGAGAGGGTTAGGAGATTTATTGAGAGCCTTTCCCAGCCCTTCAGGTTGCAGATGGCTAAGGAGACAAGGACTGAGATTTCATTTTAGGATGCGGCCAATTTGACCAGGAGATTTGAGACGGTTCTAGGGATGGGAGGTCAGGTGTCAAACAAGAGACCTCGCCATTCCGGTAGATTCAGCGGTGCCTCCTCTGGAGGCGAAGATACTCAGGATAGAGGCCGTTCTTCCAGGCCATTCGATTCAGCACTTCAGACGTCCCATGGTGCCTCAGGGGGTCGTGGCTCTTACCTTCCTTAGTCTAATCAGCCAGCCCCTATCAGAGCACCTCCTCTTCAGAGTTATTATCATGGTCAGCCAGTTCATCAGGGTGAGCCCCAGTATCAGGATGGATGTGACGGGTGTGGTGAGTATGGGCACATTCGGAGGTCTTGTCCGAAATTTTTGGGTAATTAGCCTCAGTACCAGAATTCTCGTGCTATAGTTCCGGCACCACCTGCCCATCCAGCCAGGGGTAGGGGTTAGGTAGTCCGAGGTAGAGGTCAGAATGTTAGAGGTGGAGGTCAGCATGCTAGAGGTGGAGGCCAGCCCGCTAGAGGTGGTGACCAGCCCGTTAGAGGTGGAGGACCACCTGTCAGGGCTCCTCCCAGTGATGCAGTTCAGGGTGGTGGGGCCCAAGCCCGATTACATGCATTTCCAGCCAGACCCGAGGCGGAGTCCTCCGATGCAGTTATCACAGGTACCATTTCAATTTGTAATAAAGATGCTTAGTTTTTGTTTGATCCGGGGTCTACTTATTCTTATGTGTCATCCTATTTTTCTTCGTATTTGGTTGTGCCCCGTGATTCTTTGAGTGTCCCTGTTTATGTGTCTACGTCGGTGGGGGATGCTATTATTGTAGATCGTGTATATCTTTGTGCGTATTCATTATTGAGGGTCTTGAAACTAGTGTAGACCTTTTGCTTCTTGGCATGGTCGATTTTGATGTCATTTTGGGCATGGATTGGTTGTCACCTTACTATGCCATCTTGGACTGTCATGCCAAGACAGTTACTTTAGCTTTACCGGGATTGCCTCGGTTATAATGGAAAGGGACTCCTGGTCATTCTCCCATCAGAGTGATTTCTTATGCCAAGGCTCGTCGCATGGTTGAGAAAGGATGTTTGGATTATTTGGCTCATATCTGTGATTCTGATGCCCAGATTCCTTTAATAGAGTTAGTGCCTATTGTTCGGGAGTTTCCCAAAGTATTTCCTGCAGACCTGCCGAGGATGCCACCCGACAGGGATATCAATTTTTGTATTGATGTTGCCCCGGGCACTCAGCCCATTTCTGTCCCTCCATATCGAATGCCCCCACCAGAGTTGAAAGAATTGAAAGAGCAGTTGCAAGACTTACTTGATAAGGGTTTCATTAGACCTAGTGTCTCGCCCTGGGGTGCACCGGTTTGGTTTGTAAAGAAGAAGGATGGATCGATGAGAATGTGTATAGATTACTGGCAGTTGAATAAAGTTACTATCAAGAATAAGTATCCATTGCCATGAATTGATGATCTATTTGATCAGCTTCAGGTGCCAGTGTGTTTTCAAAAATTGATCTGAGATCAGGCTACTATCAGTTGAA
Source organism: Nicotiana knightiana (assembly GCA_005239525.1). Classification (NCBI taxonomy): domain Eukaryota; kingdom Viridiplantae; phylum Streptophyta; class Magnoliopsida; order Solanales; family Solanaceae; genus Nicotiana; species Nicotiana knightiana. The sequence goes on along the minus strand of ML387620.1, from coordinate 22,088 downwards.
GATTAGAGCATCCGATGTCCCTAAGACAGCCTTTCAGACAAGGTGTGGGAACTATGAGTTTATGGTGATGTCTTTTGGCTTAACTAATGCCCCAGCAGCCTTTATGGATTTGATGAATCGATTTTTCAAGCCTTATCTGGATTCCTTCGCAATTGTGTTCATTGATGATATTCTTATATACTCATGCAGTCGGGAGGAGCATGAACAAAACCTTTATATAGAGCTTCATACTTTGAGAGATAGTCGGTTATATGCTAAATTTTCAAAGTGTGAGTTTTGGTTGAACTCAGTAGCTTTATTGGGTCACGTCGTATGAGCAGTGGGTATTCAAGTAGATTCTAAGAAGATAGAGGCATTCAAGAACTGGCCTAGACCCACTTCAGCCACGGAAATCAGGAGCTTCTTGGGTTTGGCAGGCTATTACCGTTGTTTTGTGGAGGGGTTCTCATCTATAGTAGCCTCAATGACCAAGTTGACTCAGAAAGGTGCTCCATTAAAATGGTCGGACGAGTGTGAGGTGAGATTTCAAAAGCTCAAGACCGTCTATACTTCAACACCGGTGTTGGTGTTACCATCAGGTTCAGGATCTTTCACGGTATATTGTGATGCTTCCCGTGTTGGTTTGGGAGCGGTATTGATGCAAGAGGGCAGGGTGATAACATATGCGTCTCGGCAGTTAAAGATTCATGAGAAGAATTATCCTGTCCATGAATTAGAGTTGGCAGCCATGGTTCATGCATTGAAAATACGGAGGTACAATCTTTATGGCGTGCCATATGAGGTTTACCCGGATCATCGTAGCCTCCAGTACTTGTTCAAGCAAAAGCATCTTAATTTGAGACAGAGGAGATGGTTAGATTTATTGAAAGATTATGACGTCACTATATTGTATCATTCGGGGAAGGCCAATGTGGTGGCCGACGCATTAAGTAGGAAAGCCGTAAGTATGGGCAGCCTTGCATGTATTCCAATTGGTGAGAGACCGTTAGCTTCAGATATTCATACATTGGTTAATCAGTCGTGAGGTTGGATATTTCGCCCAGCCATGTCCTACCTTGTAAAGTTGCTCGGTCTTCCTTATTCGAGCGTATCAGAGATCGGCAGGATGATGACCCGCACTTGATGGTCCTTAGGGACACAGTTCGGCATGGTGGTGCCAAGAAGGTTACAGCTAGAGATGATGGTGTTTTGAGGATGCAAGGTCGTATATGTGTTCTTAATGTTGATGGCCTTTGTGAGTTGATTCTTGAAGAAGCTCACAGTTCTAAGTATTCTATTCACCCGGGTGTTGCCAAGATGTACCAGGACCTGTGACAACATTACTGGCGGCGAAGGGTGAAAAAGGATGTTTTTGCTTATGTGGCTCCTTGTTTGAATTTCAAACAGGTGAAAGATGAGCATCAAAGACCCGGTGGGTTACTTCAGCAGATAGAGATTTCTGAGTGGAAGTGGGCGCATATCACTATGGACTTCGTTGTTGGACTCCCACGGACTCAGAGGAAGTTTGACGCCGTTGGGTTATTGTAGATAGGTTGACTAAATCAGCACATTTCATTCCAGTGGAAAGTACTTACACTTCGAAGCGGTTGGCAGAGATATATATTCGAGAGATTGTTCACCTTCATGGTGTGCCCGTGTCTATCATTTCTGATCGTGGTACGCAGTTTACCTCACACTTTTGGAGGGCAGTTCAGCGAGAGTTTGGTACCCGATTTGAGTTGAGCACAACATTTCATCCTCAGATTGATGGGCAGTCCGAGCGTACTATTCAGATTTTAGAGGATATGCTCCGCGCTTATGTTATTGACTTTGGAGGTTCTTGGGATCAGTTCTTGTCATTAGCAGAGTTTGCCTACAATAATAGTTATCAGTCGAGCATTCAAATGGATCCTTATGAGGTATTATATGGTAGATGATGTAGATCGCAAATTGGGGAGTTTGAGCGGGGAGAGGCTCGGTTATTGGGTACAAACTTAGTTCAAGAGGCCTTAGCTAAGGTCAAGATTATACAGGATCGACTTCGTACAGCTCACTCTAGGCAAAAGAGTTACGTCGACCGTAAGGTTCGTGATGTGGCATTCATGATTAGAGAGAAAGTATTACTTCAGATATCGCCCATGAAGGGTGCTATGAGATTTGGGAAGAAGGGTAAGTTGAGCCCTAGGTATATCAGACCATTTGAGATTCTTGATAAAGTGGGGGAGGTAGCTTATAGACTCGCGTTGCCTCCAGGTTTATCCTCCGTTCATCTAGTATTTCATGTATATATGCTCTGTAAATATCATGGTGACCCGTCCCACGTGTTAGATTTCAGCTTTGTCCAATTGGACAAAGATTTGACTTATAAGGAGGAGCCGGCAGCCATTATAGATTAGCAGGTTTGTCAGTTGCGATCAAAGAGTTACCCTTCAGTTCGAGTGCAGTGGAGAGGTTAGCCTGTTGAGGCTGCTACTTATGAGTCCGAGTCGGACATGCAGAGTAGATATCCCCACTTGTTTGCCAGTTCAGGTAATTTTCTATGTCCGTTCGAGAACGAACGTTTGTTTTAGAGGTGGAGATTGTGATGACCCAAAGGGTCATCTTATAAATTAAGACTCCATTCCAGGCTCATTAGCCATGAAAAGATTAATTTTATTTACCTCGATTTTGCGTGCGCAGTCTGGGCGTGAAACCAAAAAGCTTTTATGTGAAAATAGGAGAAATAGTAATTTCTATAGTTAAAATTTAGTTTTAGTTGACTTTGGTCAATATTTAGAGTAAACGGACCCATATATGTGTTCTGACGATCCCAAGAGGTCAGCAATAAAATCTGGGACTTGGGCGTATGCCCGGAATTGAATTCCTAGATCCCTAGCCTTAGAAAACAATTTTTGAAGAAAATTATTCACTGGTTATTACAAGAAATAAAGAAATGAAATAATATGTGAAATTGTTGGTATTAGGCTCGTATTTTGGTTCCGAAGCCCGAAACAAGTTTTTTATGATATTTAAGTCCTATCTGTGAAATTTGATGAGAATCGGAGTTGGTTTAACGTGATTCAGACATCCGGTTGAAAAGTTAGTAATTTGAGTGTTCTTGAGAAAATCTTGAGTTTTGAGGTTAAATTTGTAGTTTTTGATGTTATTTTGATGATTTGATCGCATGAGCAAGTCCTTATGATGTTTTTGGACTTGCATGCATGCTTGGTTTGGAGCTTCGAGGGCTCGGGTGAGTTTTGGATAGGCTACAGAGTGTCTAGACTTAGAGAAAAATTGCACAGCAAAAATCTGGTGTTGGCGGGCCTCTATTTGCAAGATCAGACTTCGCAAATGCGAAGTCGTGGGCCACCCTCAGATCTCGCAAATGCGAGATTTTTGCTCGCAAATGCGAGACTTCAATATGTCGCAAATGCGACAAATTTATCGCATTTGCGATGTCTGCCCAAATTCGAAGCACAAATGCGAGACCCGCAGCCTGTTAAGTCAGATTTTAAAAGGGGTTTTCACTTCTTTTTCAATTATCTCGAACCCTAAACCTCCATAGGCGATTTTCTAAAGACCCAAACTTCTCCAAATCATTGGTAAGTGATTTCTAACTAATTCCTTTCATTCCTTAACAACTTTTAACAAGATTTCAACAAAAAATCTAGAGTTTTCATGGTAAAAATTGGGATTTTTGGGTAGAACTTAGGAATTTCAAAATTTGGGGATTTAGACCTGGAATTGAGGTCACATTCCAAAACCAATTGTATATCCGAGCTCGGGGGAGATTGGGTAAACGGGTTTTGGTCCGAACCTCGAGTTTAGACCAAGCGGGCCCGGGGTCGATTTTTTTATTTTGATAGGAAAACATAGGAAAACCATAGTGTTTCATTAAAGGATTCCTTTAAGCAATAATTGATGATATTGAACCAATTGTGATTAGATTCGAGCAGGTTAGAGGCAAATTCTAAAGGAAAGATTGAGGTAAGTGCTTTGTTTAACCTTGACTTGAGGGAATAGGAATCTCCACTTAATTGCTATGTGAATTTACATGTGTGTGGTGTATAGGTGAGGTGACGAGTATCTGTACACCACCAATTTGGTTGTCGAACATGATCCCTTTTCCCGTTTCCAATTTATGTGATTCATGGCTTAATTGTTTTATGTTCATTGATGTCTCCATGACTACTTGGTTTCGTTAAGTTGTTGTTAAATATTGTTTCAAGTATTTGGAAGTGTTGATTGATCCCTAAAAAGGATGAGCTGGTTGATAGTATTTAATTATATATATTCCGGTTGGTCTCATGTGAAATGATAATTGATGAAGTTTATGAGTTGTACAAAATTCTGTTTATAATTGTCGAGACAAAAATATTGTGAAGGGCCTTAGCCTGAATTGTGAATATTTTCATAAATAAAGTGATATGATATGTCTGGTGGGAGCGGGTTGCACACTGCAACAAGGAGTGATAAGGGTGGACAGGTAGGATCGGGTTGCACGTTGCAACAGGAGCAATAAAGGTGATATATATAGGGAGGAGCAATAAGAGTGGACATGTAGGAGCGGGTTGCACGCTGCAACAAGGAGCGATAATGGATGACACTTATGTTTTATTGATTTTCAAAAACAAAGATTTGAAAACTTATTGTTTAGCTTTACTACTCTTCATACTTTGCACTTACTTTTATTTTTAAAGTGAAAGTTTGGAAATTTGGAAACTTATGTGAGCGCTTTGGTTATAGCTGACACCTAGAAAAGATTGCTGAGTTATTCTAATTGTTGCTATAGTTATTATTTTGTTTATTTTATATTTTTTTCCTTCTTGCTTTATTATATATTGTTTACAGGTTATATTGTTAATGCTCCGCCGTATCCTCGTCACTACTTCATCAAGTTTAGGCTCGTCACTTACTCAGTACATGCGGTCGGTTGTACTGATACTACACTCTACACTTTTTTGTGCAGATCCAGGTACCGGTCAAAGTTAGGAGATTTTAGTAGCTGTCATCATATACTCGGAGACACGAGGTAGATCTGCTGGCATCTGAAGATTCCTGGAGTCTTCTCTTAATTTTATAGACACTATTTTATTACATTCAAAATAGATACATAATTCCTTCAGCCCATTAATTGTTGTATTTTTAGTGGTTTCTGGATGGTGACACCAGACCCTGGGGTAGTCTTATAGTTATATATTTAGTTCGTGGTTCGGCTTATTATTGATTATTATTATTATTATTCATGAAATTATTCGTTGGAAATTATTGGATTTAGTTTATTTTAAATTGTCTTATTGTGTTTAAGTAAATGTTCGAAAGAAAATGGTTAATTAATTTCTAACACTGGCTTGCCTAGAAAGTATTGTGTTAGACACTATCACGATCCTGCGGGTCGGGAATTTGGGTTGTGACAGAAGTATTATTTATGTTGCACGGGGTGATCCTTTAGGTTAAAAAACTTAGGACCCCCACCATTGCTTTTAAAATCAATCATTTTGTTTATTTGACCATCTTTATTTGTTTAGACTAATTTGTATATTTCGAGTTCGGTCGGGAACCATAGTTGTGGACCTCGAGGAGTGCTATAATTATAGTAATTTTACAATTATAGCCTAATTATACGTTTTATACCATTTAAATTAATAATTAGTCATTTTATATTTTTAATATTAGCTAATTACCTTAATTTCATCTATTTAGCATTAATTTCAATTTTATAATTACTAGCTACTTTATTAATCATTTATCTATTTTTAAGGGGGTATTTAACTAATAGCCATTTTTTAATTTCAATTGTGGCCTAAATTAAACCCAATTAAATTAGACCAAACACCCCCTAAGCCTAATACCCAATCCACCCGACCCAACTCTTCCTAAATCTTGGCTGTTGATCATTTTTGATCAACGGCCCAGATCGATTGTTACCATAATTAATCCTAATGACCTACCCCCTCCCTACCGCCTCTCATTTTCAGTCAGACGCTCATCTCTCTACTCTCTTTCTCTCTCTCTCTATCTCTCTAGCCCCTCTAGAGACTTCCAGTCTCTCCACCTCCGATGAGGTCCGTTCGTCTTCTCCGACCGCCTCTTCACTGGAGGCCATTGAGTCCTCACCATCCTCAAGCCTCCCCATGGCTCCTTCACGCCGGTGTTTCCACATCTAAGGTCTTCAAGAGACCAGGGTTCACTTTCTCACACCTTTGGCCTGTCCAGGCCTTCATGGCTCGATCTCCAGTAAGATTTCCCTACTTTCCGGCTAGATCCGATGGCTTCTATACCGACTCTCTCTCTCTTTGGGTTCTCTCTTTGAAACCCTAATTTCTAAACATCCGATTCTTTTAGATCTGTAACATATCTATACGTACTATGAGGTTTTCCTGTGTTTTCTTTAAAGATTCTCGTATTTCTCGAACGATTCTTCATTTTTTTTTTCCAAAACTAGGGTTTTAAAATTCTTTTCAAAAACAGCTTTCCTTCGGGTCTCTTAGTATTATTTCATGATTCTATTGTGTTTAAGCATTGTTTGAGCTGCTCTCTTCTTGTTTAATTCATTTTGATAAAAAGCCCCAAATTTCTTGGGTGCAATCTGTGAGTCCAAGCTTTGTTTACAATAATATTTTACCTGTTCCATTGCGACTGCTTTACTCTCGTGAAACACTATGTGATTTTTTCTCTATACTTGCAGTCAGGGTTTATGATTCTTTGTCGCTTCTGCCTAACCCATGATTGTCTACTGGTTCCTTTAATTATTTTCTATGTTCTGATGCGAATCCCTAATTTCGTGATTAGGGTTCCTAATTTTTGCTTAACATGTGTTATTCCGTTCAAATCAATACTGTTTTACCATTTTGAATCTTTGAATAAGTGTGATTAGCGCTTTGTTGATTTTTACACCATATCCTTTACTGATTTGGAGCATCTCCTTAAATATGTGATATTTTCCTTTGAGTAATACTGGTTTCCTGTAATTTGAGGGTTTCCTGACTGATTGTTTAGGATTTGAATCATCTCTTGCTTTATTTCCGCGAATAAACATGCTGTCAAATTGACTTTCCTTAATTAGGATATTCTGAATCTAGCTCTAATCATATGCTCTATACTTTTACTACTACTTATATGTTAAAGTCAGCTTTTCAATGATTTCTTTCCTTATTTTTTTGTTATTGTTTATTACCGTTTGGACATTGACTCCTTAATTGAAGGGAGTACTTGCCTTTATTATATGTTGATTGATTCTTAGTCCCCATAATTACTGCTGAAATATTAGTTTACCTTATTTGACTACCTGTTTTCAAACTATAAATACTTTGGTCTTTCATTAGCATAACAGACGAACTCACTGGTTCAATAACTCTCTCTCACAACTAAAACTTTCTGCTCTCTTCTCTGTGTTACTTGTCACTGTTCTAATTTAGCCGGCTACAAGCCACAGCTAACTATTGTGCTCCTATCCCACTTTGTGTTTACTGTCTTCTTCACTTCACTGGTATGTTCTGATTTTAATCCCAGTTCCCAAACCAACATGTTTATTTTGCTGCTTCAATTCATTATGTTTCGTATATGCTTCTATATACTGTTTTGTTGTTGGACATGTAATTAAAATCTGGGGCTTCATCTAGCATGTTAAGTTATGCTTTACTTTCATAATCAGCATGGCTTTATGTATTTGAAACCTGTTTCTATGTGACTCTCATTATCCCTATGTCTGTACACTAGCTTTGGTTAGGGCATGCCTCTATTGGTATTACTTTAAGCTGTTTGATACTGTTATGTGTAGTCTAAACCCATACTATGATGTATCCCAAATCCATAAAGCCCCCTTAGGAACTTCTGATTCTGCATCCATGTCTACTTCTGCCTGTTACATGTTCACTACTATGTGCCTTGTATGTCCCCAATCCCTCACTACCCTGTTTGTGGTTGCTGAAGTTGTCTTAGTACGCTGCTCTGATGCTAAGATGTGGATGTGTTTATTCTGACTGCATTACTCTTTTCTCAAATTGTTTACTGAATAAAAATCCTTTTTGTAAAACATTTTTTTTTTTAAAAACCAGTCTTTCTTGTGTAAATTATTTACTCAAAGCTTTTCAAAACTATGTCAAGCACTCTCAACTACTCCTAGACCTTTAAGTTCTGCCCCCTTAGTGTGACCACTACTTAGGGACCCTCAAGCTCCCTCTGAACTCTGACACATTGAGGCTGGAACTTCCACACTGCACCTGTTCAATTCTTGGTTATTAAGTCTAGGTGTAAGCACTTCCCAGGATCCTTGAGATCCTTAGGGAACATTGATGCACCTAGACCCTGATTTGTCTAAAGAACTGAGGTATATGAGGCCATTGGAGGATTTTTTTGGTAAAATCTGGGCCTAATTGAAGGCTCCCTATAGAGTAGCTTCTTGATTTTTCTATTTCTATTATTCATTCGTTGGCCTGTAATAATTTGTAAACAACTCTAGGGGAATGGATAGTAAAAAGGGGAAGGGTAACTATGCATGCTATAGATCTAAAAGGGTAGAAACCATGCTCTTTCAACACTTTATTGCAATACTGTTATATCACTTAGGAAAATCCTGTTCAGTAATAACAATGGAAAAACTGCTATCGTGTGATTCTATCTATGCAAACGTAATCTGCATCTTTCCTTAAAACAAGAGTGTCAACAAAAATGTGACATCATGCTTACCGTGTTACACATATAAATCATGTTCTAGGTAAACAATTAATAAACCTGTCACTTTTCCATATCCTGAAAGCATGTCAAAACACTGTAATGTATTTTGCAATTAGAGACCTTGTTTAAGCTTTTGATCCTGCACCATTCTGCATCTTCGTGCATTAGATATCATGTCCTTAGGATTGCATCTCATTCATTTAGGAACACCTAGCCTAATTATTGATAAAAATAATTGCATTCAATTCTCGTAATCAACTAATAACAACTTTATTCTGAACACGTAGGACAACATGTTCTAGGTAATACAATGTTGAACAGCTCTCCTCTAACTGATGCTGGTAATTGGTACATACTATCTCACACCTAGACAAGCCTTAGGTGATTAATTTGTCTAAGAATGAGAATATGCCTTCCTGTATATGTTGCTCAATGCTTAAAAGGATTCAAATCAGTAGGTAAATTGATTAGGATCCCTTTATGAGTAATAAGAATTGGCCTGCATATCTGTCTATATTCTGAACTCACTTAGGTACCATGTCTTAGGATTCTGAATTTAAATACTGCTCTTAACTGTGTTTGAGTCGTGCTGTCTAACTGTATTACTTGTGGAGGTAAACATAAGCCTTTACTTGCTTTTTCTATGTTCCCATTAACTGCAGTCCTATATGCTTTCGTCTGTTGCCCTAGAGCTTTACCTTTTTAACCTGATGGCTTGCTTAGTACCTCCCTCTTAAGATAGTAGTCCTAACCTCCTTCGGGACTGATAGGAAGGGGCGGGTAACATCACGCACTAGAGTTTGTGACCAACACACACTTTAATTACCTTCACGGGGTGGGAAAGGGTAGAATATGGATATGATTATCGGTGCGCTAATACCACGTGTAGCCCCTCTTTGAGTAGTGATTACCGGGTATTGTATTGATGTGATCCATATTATTATGAACCTAGGATACCCTTTACATGCTTAGATTGTAATCTTTTCAAAATCTAACCTTCTTTACTTTTTTTAAAAACATCTGCATGCTTAAGACTTAAATCTCCTCTTATTTGAGCCTTTATTTGTTTCTTTTCTAAGTCGTACAAATTCACAAAAGTTGTTTGGCCGGGAACCACACTTGTGGATCCTGAGGGGTGCCAAACACCTTCCCCTTAGGATAATTTCAAGCCCTTACCGTATCTCTGGTTGACAACGTAGTTGTAAATGAACCCTATTGGGTGTCCTAACGCACCTTTAAAAATCGTTAGGCGGCGACTCTCAAAAACGCAAAATCCTTTCCCAAAAGAAAAGAGTTGTCCCAACCGAATGTCATAAACTCGATCTTCGCGAGGAAAGAGGGGGCGCGACAGCATGTCGATTCTGCTGGGGATTTATCTAGGCTTTTACCATTTCAAACAACTTTGTGAACTTGTATTTACTTTGTTAATACTTGCGACCTTTCCCTTTCCCCTTTTTTGTGCGCAATTACTTCTATTACTTTAAGCATTTGTTTGTTCTTCAAAAGTATCAGACCTTCTCTTTCCGTTTCTTTCATTTGTAACCGCTTTTAAATTATAAACTGCTGTATTTACTGCTTTCGTAACGTGCAAATACATGACAACATGTCTTTAATGCTTATTTATTGCATAATCATGCTCAACATTCATACTTCACTCGTTCCAAACAAAATACTATAGCAACGCTTAATGAGTGGTTGCGCTCTTCCTATATTATTA
>ML387620.1:0-11692 GCA_005239525.1 Nicotiana knightiana | reverse complement strand
TACGTCCCTCTTCGAGTTATGAGGCAAGCGGGTATGAAGCAAGTCATACCCAGGGTCGACAAGATGAGCCATCTTCGAGCTGACTTCCAAAATGACGATAGTCCTCACAAGTGCCAAGCGCAGCACATGTGGCACTGCGAGATTGTAATGGAGAAGGACACCATCGAGCCAGACATATATCATGCCGGTTGTACCCCTTTCTATCCTGGTTGGTTGGCAAAAAATTGGGGTGGTATGAGCGAGCTAGGGTTCGTTCAGGGCCACAGGGTTATAGATGAAAATGCCGAGGCACAAGTCAAAAACAACCACCTGCGCAAGAGGATCCGTGAGTGTGAAGATGAGCACCGCGAAATACATGAGTCTAATAAGAAACTGATCGAGGAATGGAAGGATATGGATATTAGCACCAACAAAAGGTTAGGGTATTTGGAGCGAGTCATAGTGGAGCTGGAGAAAAAATTTCTTAAAAGAATTGAAGACTGTCAAAAGGCTGGAGGGACCGACGGAGGACATCTAGCCAGAGCATACCTGTTGTTGGGGCTTCGCGAGTTGGGGGAGTTGTACGAGGGAAGCAAGAATGTCGAGTCTGGGGAAGGTCCTTCTGGGACCAAGTAGCTAGGAATGTCTTTCTTTTACTTTATCAATGTAATAAGGCCAATGCCCATTAGTGACCTTTATTTCCTGTTTATTTAGTGTCTTTTTGAGGTTCGTCTATTTTTTCTTATCAATAAAATGAGGCATTTAGCATCTTGAGTTCTCCAAATCAATTTGTCGCTAGGCCTACCTCGGGCACAAAAAAGGTCCCCAAATTAGGACGCACTTTACATTCTCGCACTATGTGTTTAAATACCGAAATACTTTTCATAATCCTCACTGTCTTGGTTGCTTTTGTTTTTGTTTTTTTTTCTTTATTATTTATTCCCCTCCCCAAAGGTTAGTTCATGCACTTTGGCATCATCATCCTATCTTACAAGATCCAGGGGCCCTCCACCCTCTCCTCCTCTTAGCCCTCCCAAAGGTAAGAACAAAGGCAAAAAGAAAATGGAAGATTCAGGCAACAACCGAAATGAGAATGTGGTTGAACGGGGAGAGGCCACTGATGGCCAGGGTATTCGGTTTCAGAATGAAACTGTGTCGCAGCTGGAACAGAAATTGTTAAAGTTTCAAGAAGAGCTTGATCAAGTTCGGAATCTAGCAAACCTGTCATTCTCCCTCAACGTCCCAGAAGTCAACATCCAAAATCTTGCACCTCCTCAAACATCCCAAAGCAGCAAAATCATCCCGCAGCTCATCATCACAACACCCCACCAAAGAACCAAAGTCCCCTAACACACTGCAATGCCTATCATACTCCAAACAACACCCCACTGATTATCCCAGAACCTCATAACTCCATAAATGACCATTTCCACACTCATTCTCCAGGCCACCATAACAATCCCATCTACGTGGAGACCATGCCACATTCCACTCCCCTATCACCTACACACCTGAGTCTGACGAAAAAGACCTACTTATCAAGAACTTGGCCGAGGAACTTAGGAAGTTGACCAGCCGGGTTCAAGGCATCGAGGGAATCAAAGGGAGTCAAAGGGTTGAACTATGAAGACCTCTGCATACAGCCTGATGTCGAACTTCCCGAGGGATACAAACCTCCTAAGTTTGAAATGTTTGATGGTACAGGTGATCCAAGAGTCCATCTGAGAACTTATTGTGACAAGCTGGTTGGAGTAGGGAAGGATGAAAGGATCCGCATGAAGTTGTTCATGAGGAGCTTGAAAGGAGATGCATTGTCTTGGTACTTCAGCCAAGATCCCAAGAAATGGTTGAATTGGGTGAGCATGGCATCAGGCTTTATGGACAGATTTAGATTCAACACAGAGAATGCACCAGACGTGTTATATATTCAGAATTTGAAAAGAATCCCACAGAGACATTTCGCGAGAATGCTACTCGCCGGAGGTCCGAAGCTGTTAAGGTCAAACCTGCCTTAGAAGAGGAGCAGATGAACAAGTTCTTTGTCCGGGCCCAGGACCCGCAGTACTACGAATGGTTGATGATGATTGAGAACCACAAGTTCTCAGACATTATCAAATTAGGTGATCGGATTGAAGAAGGTATCAAGAGCGGTATGGTTACAAATTTTTAAGCCCTTGCAAGCTAAAAACAAGGCTTTGCAGTCTGGTGGTGTGTCTAAGAAAAGAGACGTGGGAGCCGTGATGGTTGCACAAAGAACCAAATCCCCACTCAAATACCAAACTTACCCAACACCTCCACTCACATATCAACCAACCCCAAATTACCAAGCACCCTCATACCAAGCTCCACCACCAACTTATCAACCATCTCCACCACTGACATATCAACCTACTTCACCCAGATACTCACAAGCCGCTCATGTCTACCACACTTACAATTCCCAACCATCTCATTACCAATCACCCCCTACCCATCAAAACATCCCTAGACCTCGTCCTAATTTTGATCGCAGACCTCCAAAATAGTATACCGCCATCGCTGAACCCATCGACCAACTATATGAGAAGCTCAAAGTTGCTGGTTATGTCACCCCCATCCTTGATGCAACCCCTAAGAATCCTTCTCAATGGGTCAACCCAAACAAGTACTGTGCATACCACTCCGACATGAAGGGGCACACCATCAATGAATGACGCTCTTTAAAGGACAAGATACAAACCCTAATTGACAACTAGTTCATCGTGGCAAAGGAATCCGCTCCAAACGTCCGCAATAATCCTCTCCCGGACCATAAGGGTGGAGGCATCCACTTGATTGAAATAGAGGATGATTGGGACTCCGAGGGATCAATCGGGTTGATCGTAGGAGGCGATGATCTAAAGAAACCTGTAGTCACTCTCAACCCGATCATAGTCTAGATTCAACCATCTGAAGATGATGAGGTAAATATGTCCATGCCTCTTGAGTTTTAAGCATCGTCACCTGCAAAGACACCAGTATCGATTGAAGTTGAGTTCGTGTCTCCGGCAAATGCACCCGCACCATTTGAGGTTGCAGTCTTGCCACCCCAGGCACATGTTCTATTCGAAGTGAGGATAACTGCGCCAATCACGGTGGCACTATCTACCACACCACCTTTCTATATAGATGATGTACCATGGGACTATACAGCCAAGGCGAGAAGGAAAGGCAAAGTCAAGACTGAAAAAGCTGTTGCAGCGCAGGGTATGACAAGAACTGGTAGAGTCTATACCCCTGAACATCTGGCTGAATCCAGCAAGCAGGCTTCCAATCGGCCTCCCATTATCGAGACAGGTCCGGATGACCTTTGGAGGAAAGTGCAGGCCAAAGAGTATTCGGTCATCGACCAGTTGAACAAAAAGCCAACACAAATATCCATCCTCTCTTTGCTGCAGAATTCCAACATGCACAAGAATTCTTTATTAAAGGTGTTGAACGAAGCCTATGTACCAAACAACATCACTAGTGGAGAAATGGCTAATATGATGGGCAAAATGTTGGAGAGTCACAAGATCACTTTCCATGAGGACGAGCTGCCTTCTGAAGGGCTGGGCCATAACAAAGCACTGCACATAACTGTGCAATGCAAAGATTATTTCATCACCAGAATCCTGATCAATGGGGTATCCAGTCTTAACATTTTCCCGTTGATAACGCTCAAGATATTGGGTAAAGGGCTGTATGAGATAAAGGATGGAGCGATCAACGTGAAGGCCTTCGATGGATCTCATAGGTCCACCATTGGTGAGACCAACCTATGCCTGCAAATGGGGCCAACCTGGTTCGAGGTGGATTTTCAAGTGATAGATGTGCTAGCGTCCTACAATCTCTTATTGGGACGACCTTGGATCCATGATGCTGGGGCCGTAACATCAATCCTACATCAGGCAATGAAGTTCGAGTGGAACCACCAAGCGGTGATTATTCATGGCGACGGTAGAACCCTATTTATAGTCGCCAGACTATTCCGGTAATTGAAGGAAGAAAGAAGCTGGGTGGAGAAATTTACCACCACATTGAACGGGTCAACACTATCGACAAAGACAAATGTTGGGATAGCAAGATCGCAAGTATGATGAATTGGTGAGGGTACGAGCCAGGTAAAGGGCTCGGCAAGAACCTTCATGGGATCTTCAAACCTATCAAACGCAAGAAGCACGACACCACTTTCGGTTTGGGATATGAATACACTTGGGAGGAATTCAAAAACTGGTCGCCACCATGGCGCGGTCCTTATTACCCTTTGGAGCAACCAATACCGCATCTGGAGTAGACCTTCCAACATGCCGTCGTTATTTATGGATCAGACGAAGAAGAAGCACTTGCAGCAATGAGGAACTTGTTTCTAGAGGACAGTGATATAGACTGCTGTATTATTCTCTAGGAGGAGGGGGATGAAGGCCCTTCCATACAGGCGGTGAGCAGAGGGAAGTACCTCAAGAATTAGACTGTCAGGACAACCAAAGCCCGACGAGCCTCGGGGTAGCAAGGCTAAAACAAGCATTATTTACTATTTTCTTTACGAAATGATTTCCTTTTTCGCATTTTAATTCCTGCAATAAGATCTTCAATGAACAAAACAATCGTTCAATTTATCAAAAGCATTTTAAATTTTTCTTATGAATCAATATTTATTGCTATCTTTTTTCTCTCATTACTTTACTTATACATCATTACTATTACCTGTCTTGATGAACCATGACTGTGACATGCAACAAGACAACGCAGCAAACGGACGTGGATTCAGAAGAAGATGACATACCTGACGAGATTGTCAAAGAAGTTGAGAATTTTGAGAACAAACCTAACTCCAACCTGGACGAGACTGAAATCATCAACCTGGGAGATTCAGAAAACATCAAGAAGATACTAAGAAAGATGATAGAAAGGCACAAGTAGTGGCACGAGAAGTTATCATTTGCCTTATTGGTATATCTCACCATAGTTTGCACCTCAACAGGGGAAACTCCCTATATGCTGGTTTATGGTACTGAGGCTGTTATTCCTATCGAAGTTGAGATTCCATCTCTAAGAATTATACAAG
Organism: Nicotiana knightiana; assembly: GCA_005239525.1. Lineage (NCBI taxonomy): Eukaryota > Viridiplantae > Streptophyta > Magnoliopsida > Solanales > Solanaceae > Nicotiana > Nicotiana knightiana. The sequence continues at coordinate 6,648 of ML387620.1, read as the reverse complement.
AAGCTGAGCTCAGCGACGCAAAATGGGTAAAGAGCCGTTATGAGATGGAAAGAGAATGAATGCAATCTGTCATGGTCAACTCTATCAGAACAGAATGTCCAGAGCCTTCAATAAGAAAGTCAAGCCTAGACAGTTCACACCGAGGCAGCTGGTGCTAAAGAATATCTTTCCACATCAAGACGAAGCCAAATGGAAGTTCTCTCCCAACTGGCAGGAACCGTACATGGTTCACCGGGTACTGACAGGAGGAGCACTTATACTCGCCGAAATGGACGAAGAAGTCTGGCCAAAGCCAATCAATTCAGATGAAATCAAACGCTACTATGTGTAATCTTTATGCTTTCTCAAATGATGTAAATTGAACTACGCTTGACTTGATTCCCGTTTAAGAGGGGATACCTAAGCAGCCCTATGGGTTCTGCCACAATAAAATAAAAATCTCATTTTTCCCCGCAGTTGGAAACTGGGGTAGAATTTTGAGGAGGACCCTCAAAATTCCTAAGCAAGTTTAGCCGATCGCCGCATGAGCAGCAATCAAAAACGTCAACCCATCAAACTGAGGCAGAATTTGAGGAGGACCCTCAAAATTCTGTAGCAAGAGAGGTTGCAATGTCTCGAACCGTGTCACGGTCGTCGATTCATCTAAAACTATTTTAGATTATGTTCATGTTATACTTTTACAAAAATAGAGCATGCTTATTCATGAAACAACTTGTTTAGCAAATGCTACCCCTAGTGACGCAGACTGTATCATCATATCAAGCTGAACGAGTCAAGTAAAGCCAGCAGGGATACGAACTAACTCCCCCGTTTATAGAACTCACGATCTTTCTTTGGTTGCAGGCACTAAGGTTGCAAAATCCCTAAACGAACTGTCTGCCCAGGGAACAAACGTTGTTCAAAATCACAATTCGCAAAACCATCATACTTGCAGTCATCTATTATCAATACAAATAATGCCCCGCAGTCATAATACCCTCAATAATCGCCATGTCGCAATCTATCACTAGCTAAGAATTCCTACCATCATTATTTTTCTGCATAAGGCTACCTTTCTGCCTTCCAAGACTAAACGATGTCTCCATCTGCATTCGCGTCTTGCATAAGGCTACCTTTCTACCTTTCGAGACTAAACGTTGTCTCCATCTGCATTCGTAACTTGCATAAGGTACCTTTCTTCCTTCCGAGACTAAACGCTGTCTCCATCTGCATTCGCATCTGGCATAAGGCTACATTTATGCCTTCCGAGACTAAACGCTGTCTCTATCTTCATTCGCATAAGGCTGCCATTCTGCCTTCCAACCTGCATAAGGCTACCTTTCTGCCTTCCAAGACTAAATGCTGTCTCCACCTGCATTTGCATAAGGCTACCATTCTGCCTTCCGAGACTAAGCGCCGTCTCCATCTGCATTTGAATCTTGCATAAGGCTACCTTTGTGCCTTCCGGGACTAAACATTGTCTCCATCTGCATTCGCATAAGGCTGCCATTCTGCCTTCGAACCTGCATAAGGCTACCTTTATGCCTTCCGAGACTAAACACTGTCTCCATCTGCATTCACATCTTGCATAAGGCTACGTTTCTTCTTTCCGAGGCTAAGCTCTGCCTCCAATTTAATTTTCAAGAATGACTGTTGTTTCAAACATTATTTATTTCGCTTTCCTTCGGGCTAAGCTCTGCCCCTTTAATTCGCAAGACTAAGCTCTGTCTTGTTAGCATCATACTATTGCATCTTCATGGGCTGAAATATCGCCAACCTATCCCAAATGCATCATCATTCGGAGGCACCATCTTTATAGCCCGAGAACACCATGTCATGGCATAAGGATCTCTTTTATCATTTTTCATATCATTATTCAAAGGCTTCATGGTTCGGAGGCACCGTCCTCATGGCCCGAGAACATCATTTCATGGACTGCGAATCCTGCATCAAGAAATTCATGACCCAGGACATCATGGTCTAAAGTACGTCATCCTTAACCGTCCGAAGACAGCATTCATGGTCCAACGAAACTTGCATCATGTTTAAATTATGCACAATATATGTTCGTATTGTTCATTTGCAGGTAGTCCGGCAAGCAACAGCCATCCTGGCAGGAGCGGTCCCGCTCCAGTTCTCTTAACCATTCCCGTAAGCCGTTGTTCACCTAACCCCATATGTTGCGTCCGTTCTTGTACAACTTCATCGGTATACTTCGCCGATGACCCCTGAACTACATACGACCTGATTCCTGTGAAACTAGGGATATATAGGCAGCTCAGAAACCAGGGCGCGACCTAAACCTCTTCATACTGCTTCGCTCGGTCAAAATTGGCCATCATATCTTTACCCGACAACTCTTTCATCCTTCTCGGGTAAAGAGGGGCAGCTGTTGATACCAAATTTTCCCTCAAAATATTTTTTAAATTTTCATATATACCGGCAACATCACTTTTTATAATAACTGGCATTTTTTCATAATCTTCCATATTTTTACTAATCTCTTTCCCAAATTATTCAGTATTTTACACTCTATAATTATGCATAAATTGTATTATAAGTAATTTTCAAAATATTTCCCAGCTCAATATACTATTTTTATCATATTAGGATTTAATTATTTCATAAATTAACCAATTTGGCATTATTTAGCTATAATTACAACAATTTTACAGTTATAGCCTAATTATACATTTTGTACCATTTAAATTAATAATTAGTCATTTTATATTTTTAATATTACCTAATCACCTTAATTTCATCTATTTAGCATTAATATCATTTTTATAATTACCAGCTACTTTATTAATTATTTACATATTTTTAAGGGGGTATTTAACTAATAGCCATCTTTTAATTTCAATTGTGGCCTAAATTAAACCCAATACCCAATTAAATTAGCCCAAACACCCCCCAGGCCCAATACCCAATCCACCCGACCCAACTCTTCCTAAATCCTGGCCGTTGATCAATTTTGATCAACGGCCCAGATCGATTGTTACCATAATTAATCCTAATGACCTACCCCCGTCTCTCATTTTAACTCAAACGCTCATCTATCTACTCTCTCTCTCTCTCTCTATCTCTAGCCCCTCTAGAGACTTCCAGTCTCTCCATCTCCAATGAGGTCCGTTCGTCTTCTCCGGCCGCCTCTTCGCTGGAGATCATGGAGTCCTCACCATCCTCAGGCCTCCCATGGCTCCTTTACGCCGGTGTTTCCATATCTAAGGTATTCAAGAGACTAGGGTTCACTTTCTCACACTTTTGTCCTGTCTCACGCCTTCATGGCTCGATCTCCAGTAAGATTTCCGTATTTTCCGGCTAGATCCAGTGGTTTTTACCGACTCTCTCTCTCTCTGGGTTCTCTCTTTGAAACCCTAACTTCTAAACTTCCGATTCTTTTAGATCTGTAACAGATCTATACGTATTATGAGGGTTTCCTATGTTTTATTTAAAGATTCTCCTATTTCTTGAACGATTCTTCATTTTTTTCCAAAACTAAATTTTTAAAATTCTTTTCAAAAATAGTTTTCCTTCAGGTATCTTCGTATTATTTCATGATTCTATTGTGTTTAAGCATTGTTTGAGCCGCTCCCTTCTTGTTTAATTCATTTTGATAAAAAGCCCCAAATTTCTTGGGTGCAATCTGTGAGTCCAAGTTTTGTTTACAATAATGTTTTACCTGTTCTATTGCGACTGCTTTACTCTCGTGAAACATTATGTGATTTTTGCTCTATACTTGCAGTCAGGGTTTATGATTCTTTGTCGCTTCTGCCTAAGCCATGATTGTCTATTGGTTCCTTTAATTATTTTTTATGTTCTGATGCGAATCCCTAATTTCGTGATTAGGGTTCCTAATTTTTGTTTAACATGTGTTATTCCGTTCAAATCAATACTGTTTTACCATTTGGTATCTTTGAATAAGTGTGATTAGCGCTTTGTTGATTTTTACACCATATCCTTTACTGATTTGGAGCATCTCCTTAAATATGTGATATTTTCCTTTGAGTAATACTGGTTTCTTGTAATTTTAGGGTTTCCTGACTGATTTTTTAGGATTTGAATCATCTCTTGCTTTATTTTCGCGAATAAACATGCTGTCAAATTGACTTTCCTTAATTAGGATATTCTGAATCTAGCTCTAATCATATGCTCTATACTTTTACTACTACTTATATGTTAAAGTCAGCTTTTCAATGATTTCTTTCCTTATTTTTTTGTTATTGTTTATTACCGTTTGGACATTGACTCCTTAATTGAAGGGAGTACTTGCCTTTATTATATGTTGATTTATTCTGAGTCCCCATAATTACTGCTAAAATATTAGTTTACCTTATTTGACTACCTGTTTTCAAACTATAAATACTTTGGTCTTTCATTAGCATAACAGACGAACTCACTGGTTCAATAACTCTCTCTCACAACTAAAACTTTCTGCTCTCTTCTCTGTGTTACTTGTCACTGTTCTAATTTAGCCGGCTACAAGCCAAAGCTAACTATTGTGCTCCTATCCCACTTTGTTTTTACTGTCTTCTTCACTTCACCAGTATGTTTTGATTTTAATCCCAGTTCCCAAACCAACATGTTTATTTTTCTGCTTCAATTCATTATGTTTAGTATATGCTTCTATATACTGTTTTGTTGTTGGACATGTAATTAAAATCTAGGGCTTCATCTAGCATGTTAAGTTATGCTTTACTCTCATATGTCTTTATGTATTTGAAACCTGTTTCTATGTGACTCTCATTATCCCTATGTTTGTACAATAGCTTTGGTTAGGGCATTCCTCTATTGGTATTACTTTAAGCTGTTTGATACTGTTATGTCTAGTCTAAACCCATGTAATGATGTATCCCAATTCCATGAACCCCCTTAGGAACTTCTGATTCTGCATCCATGTCTACTTTTGCCTGTTACATGTTCACTACTTTGTGCCTTGTATGTCCCCAATCCCTCACTACCCTGTTTGTGATTGCTGAACTTGTTTTAGTACGCTGCTCTGATACTAAGATGTGGATGTGTTTATTCTGACTACATTACTCTTTTCTCAAAATGTTTTTGAATAAAAATCCTTTTTGCAAAACACTTTTTTTTAAAAAACAAGTCTTTCTTGTGTAAATTATTTACTCAGTTTTTCAAAACTATGTCAAGCACTCGCACTCTACTCCTAGACTTTTAAGTTCTACTCCCTCAGTGTGAGCACATCTCTGAACTTTGACACACTGAGGCTGGCACTTCCACACTGCACCTGTTCAGTTCTTGGTTACTAAGTCTAGGTGTAAGCACTGCCAGGGATCATTATGATCCTTAGGGAACTTTGATGCACCTACACTCTGATTTGTCTATGGAACTGAGGCATATGAGGCCATTGGAAGCTTTTTTTGGGAAAATATGGGCCTAATTGAAGGCTCCCTATAGAGTAGCTTCTTGATTTTTTTATTTCTATAATTCATTCGTTGGCCTGTAATAATTTGTAAACAACTCTTGGGGAATGGATAGTAAAAAGTGAAAGGGTAACTATGCATGCGATAGATCTAAAAGGGTAAAAACCATGCTCTTAGGTTTACATTTCCTATGTGCACAATAGAAAAGTCATGTTTCGGGTTAACATGTGCAAAGCATATCATGCATTAGAAATCATGCTCTTTAGGATTCTTATAAACATTGTTTCAACACTTTACTGCAATACTGTTATATCACTTAGGAAAATCCTGTTCAGTAATAACAATGGAAAAGCTGCTATCGTGTGATTCTATCTATGCAAATGTAATCTGAATCTTGCCTTAAAACAAGAGTGTCAACAAAAATGTGACATCATTCTTACCGTGTTACACATATAAATCATGTTCTAGGTAAACAATTAATAAACCTGTCACTTTTCCATATCCTGAAAGCATGTCAAAATACTGCAATGTATTTTGCAATTAGAGACCTTGTTTAAGCTTTTGATCCTGCACCATTCTGCATCTTCGTGCATTAGATATCATGTCCTTAGGATTGCATCTCATTCATTTAGGAACACCTAGCCTAATTATTGATAAAAATAATTGCATTCAATTCTCGTAATCAACTAATAACAGCTTTATTCTGAACACGTAGGACAACATGTTCTAGGTAATACAATGTTGAACAGCTCTCCTCTAACTGATGCTGGTAATTGGTACATACTATCTCACACCTAGACAAGCCTTAGGTGATTAATTTGTCTAAGAATGAGAATATGCCTTCCTGTATATGTTGCTCAATGCTTAAAAGGATTCAAATCAGTAGGTAAATTGATTAGGATCCCTTTATGAGTAATAAGAATTGGCCTGCATATCTGTCTATATTCTGAACTCACTTAGGTACCATGTCTTAGGATTCTGAATTTAAATACTGCTCTTAACTGTGTTTGAGTCGTGCTGTCTAACTGTATTACTTGTGGAGGTAAACTTAAGCCTTTACTTGCTTTTTCTATGTTCCCATTAACTGCAGTCCTATATGCTTTCGTCTGTTGCCCTAGAGCTTTACCTTTTTAACCTGATGGTTTGCTTAGTACCTCCCTCTTAAGATAGTAGTCCTAACCTCCTTCGAGACTGATAGGAAGGGGCGGGTAACATCACGCACTAGAGTTTGTGACCAACACACACTTTAATTACCTTCACGGGGTGGGAAAGGGTAGAATATGGA